>JANHFX010005824.1:0-27026 GCA_027560015.1 Chloroceryle amazona | reverse complement strand
AATAATTTTAAATTTTTAATTTTATAACAATTTTAAATTATATTTTATTAGTTTTGTTTTGAATTAAAAGAGATAGTTATTTGTTCCCTTTTTTAAAAAAGAAGTATAAAGAGAAAGAAAGTGGTTTGAGCTTCATTTGCAATGTGACTACAAGGAGCAAATCCTCACCTCATCTACTTGTTTGGGAAATGGACTAAATTTGCACTTAGGGAATCCTGCTCCTGGATGATGAGATTCACAGTTCCACCACCAGGTGACCAGTGCTAGCTTTCTCTAGTGTCAGATGACCTGCAACCTGCCTTCCATGCACAGTCATTTGGCCTTACTTGCCTCCCTGCCCCATCCAAGTAGTTAGTTCGACTGCTTGAATTTTACTCTCTTCTTCTAGCTCAAATTTTACTGAAAACCTGTTGTAAAGTCCTTGCATCAAGTACTTCACATAATACTGAAGAACCCTGAAGTTCTGAAGAGCCCTGAAAGATGGAAAATTAGTTAATAGTTCTATTCTAGTAAAGCTGTTACAAGGCTACATTTGTAGTAGCATGCAAATGCTGCACTTTGGGAGGTCTTGTATATAAGCACGCACAACAACACAAAGGCATTTTTGTTTACTTCCCGACCCCACTTCAGCAAATTTTTCAGACTAAATAATAATAAATGTAGAAAAGGAAAGGAAAGCATAGAAGCAATTTCTTGGAGCAACTTAATACTATCTACCTGGAGCAGAACCACAGTGTACATCATGATTTGTCCACTCAGGCATGCTACAATACAAAGTGGGTGAAGTTCATTACATTTTGACTCCTGAGCTGCATGCTATAAACATACACATACTAATTGAAGCTAAAGCCCATGCTGGCATTCACCAACAGCACAGTGAGTGTGCATCATTCAGTCACTCTCTAGCTTCAGCTCTGATCAATGTATCTCAAGATTTACTATAAACCACATCTACCATATAACTCGAATGCTTACTGGATGAATGCCTGAAACATAAACTACTTCACTCTCAATTTTTTCCAGATTCTGGGGACATGTCAACTCTTCCTTTCTCTAGCTGGAGGAAACCTGTTTGAAGCATTCGTCACTCTAAAATGTGTATTCATTAAGTTAGGAGAACTTTGTCAGGAAGGGGGAGCTGATATCACATGTGATCTCTCAATTGGTCAGCAAGGAATTTAACCATCAGACTGTGCCCTGCACTGTATCTCATTGCTTTCATCCTTGGTCCAGTAAAGCACAATTTGGGCTTTTCTCAAAAGGAACTTTCCAGATAATTTTCAGGCCCCTGTGCACCTTGTGTAGTGCTGCAGCATTATAGAACATCTATTTCCATAGCTACCTTAATTCTCAGTATACACTGCTCTTCAGAAAAGCTGGAAGGATCTGAATGATGAGGTAGACTTTCAACACCATGCAACTTACTTCCTAAATGCTTATAATTATGTATTTTTAAAAGAAGGGGGGGTGAGAAGGGAATAATTAGAATATGACAAATTATTCATCAGTAATTCCCTACACTAATGAGACATTTCACCAGGCAGTTAATTATACCAGAATGATTAGTGCATCCATACTTATGCTGACACATCTGTAACATGAAAATCAGGTTATTGAGAAAAATCTGATGCTGTTACTAGACTTCACCAAATTAACTTAGTGTCTCAAAAACATTTCCATGTCTCATCTAAAGGATTTGCACAGCTTAAGTTAATTGGACATAAGTTTATTCATCAAGGCTTCTTTAATTTTCCACATCTAGCTTCTATGGGATTTTTTATATTTTTTTATTATTTTTGATAAATGATGCAATACTGAAAAGTAGTCACTTCCTACCCTTAATCAGAGCAGAAAGTAGGTTATTGCTCTGCATGCCATAAAACACAAGAACAACCTCATTAAATATTTGGTATTTGGCATAGTTCAGTGACAGTTTTGTACATCACCAGAGTTGGATTTTGTATTAAAGTCTTCCAAAGGGTGTTGCAACAGCTGAGCTAGGGATTAATACTTCTGATTTATTTTCAGTACCACTCACCATTAATATTTTTTCCCAAAGACTCTCTCTCAAATCCATATGGAGCTTCAAGGACACATGATCACTGCATTTTACTTTGCTCTTGTGCAGTCTTACTGAAATAACCCCAGCTGTAAAGGAGGCTTTGGGTGACCATTCCCTCTGGAGGTTTAATGTGAACAACCCCTAGTATCTGTCAGGGTCCTCTTTCTCCAGTGACATTCACTGCTGATGCCTTGGGCCTGATTTTTACTTCCCCGTCTAAAGGTAGCAGAGATCAAGGGCAATGTATTTGGAGTGAGCTTGACATGAGAGTAACAACTTAGAATCTCCCTAGGGCTCCTCCAAATCTACAAGGCCCTGCTAGCATCCAAATTGATACTCCATGGACTGTCCTGAGCATGACTTTTTTCATGATAAGTTCTTTTACTAACCATTTGGCACCATGTTCACATCATAACATATCCAGTCATTCTCTTCCCTTGGCCAAAATTTCTCTGTGTGTGTGATCAACAACAATGACAACTACAACAGCAACAAATGAGCCCTTTCTTTCCCATCCTATTGAACAGGATGGAAAACCATAAATACACAAAGGTGCACTGGTGGGTGAAGTGAGTGGATGTGGAGTATCTGTGTGGCTGGAGTGAGTAAGGGTGAACAGTACTCCACACTGAAATCAGCAGGTATTTTCAGAAGTCACTTGTAACATTTTTAGAAATTTCTTCAGAGTGCTGGAATTCACCCTGGTCCATAATTCATGGATTGCAGGTGAAGTGAACAAATCAGTATTGTTTCTTTAGCTGCAGTTAATAACTTGTGATATTACGCTCACGGCAGGGACAGGAATTGCAGTTTTACTAAAGGGAGAAAAAAGCTCTGAGGTAACAGAAGTTGGGTCCAACAATGATAATTAATTCCACAGATCTAAATGGTGGTGTCATTATGGAACCTGTGGTTTTAAATACAATGGAAGAGGCTTTAGAAGGCCTCAAAAGCTTTTTCTCAGTCATTTCAATAGCTATTTTGGGCTGGGAGCAAGGTATCATGTAGAGAGAAAGAGAATGCACATATCATAAAGCACATTAGGCAGGGGTTTTTGTATTGCATATGTGTTAAACCCTAGGAGACAAGGAGAGAAAGAAGCCAAAATCCTGTTTATTTTACAGAATAATGCCTACATGCTACCAATTGAAGCTCAATGTTACATACACATGGTATCAAAAGGCAGATCACTAACAGAGGCTGCCCACAAGTCCCAGATGTTCCTGTGGTAGAGATACATCTGGCAAGCTCAGGGTTAGATGTTTCATGAGGTCAAGCACAGAGTTTTCCTGTGGGAAAGCACAGACCCAACCTTTCACACACTCACCCCTCAAGGCATGCCTGAAGCCTGCCCAAAATGCCTGTTTAAGCATGGCCTTACTCTCATTTTACACGGAGAGCTTGGATTTGAGTTTAGGCTCAGCTCTAGACTAGAGCACAGCTACTGTTGATCCTCTCCAGGGCATGGAAAGCAGCAAAGACGCTGATATGTATAGCCCCTTAGAGGATCCTGTCTTTTGAAGATTCAAGTTGAGTGCTAGCATATGATGTCCCTGTCTGGACAAAAGCGACAGCAACTCTATTCATGGTTTCAAGCCCTGGTAAACAGAAAATCACACAGAAATCTTGACTGCAATAGATCCCGAAGAAGGACAAGTCTCATTCTGGTTTTGCCAGGAAAAGTCTAGTAAGCCCTTTTGGCTTCTATAATCCTGCAACCATACATTGCTAAAAGACCTGGGAATAGCTGTCAGAGTGGTAAAGATCATTTATCTAAGATGGGTATATGGGCTTTTATTCTACTATTTTCATAGGATGGGCATCTCAAATGCTTTTGTATTCTGGCATGAGAGGGGAGATGGGAGAAATGGATTCTCCTGAAAGACCAGGCTATTATGCAGTGTTAACAGTACAGATGTCGTCAGAGTTTTAGGAGAGAGTTACACCATTGACACGACAGCTGGAGCAGGCCCTGGCTCTGTGGAGGTGTACAGGTATGTGAGGCTGTTAGGATTGTTTCAAGCAGTGTTTTTGTTATCGATAATGTTACAGAGGGCTGTCACATATAGCTGAAGTCCTGTGACTTCACTTGTGTCATACAGTATCACAGAGAAGATCATCACTTGAGTAAAGAGCTGCTGCCCAGAGGTAAAACTGGTAGAACTTGGCTCCTCATGATCCAAGAAAAATCATGTTTTCTCAGAAAGACTTTTCTACCTTTCTCTTAGTCATTGTGAGAACATCTGGGTGTTGGGTTGTACAACATGGGGCACAGTAACATACTGACCACATCACAGAGCATTTAATTTTGGGGTGGGGTAAGGGTCTTGGTCACTTTGGATAGCCGCTTTCCAGGACTTCAGAAAACAGTCAGATATCTCTGGCATTTGACATCACAGCACAGGAGAGAAGCTACTGCATCACTACTTGAGTGTATGAGTTGGGGATGTTCCACTAAAAGGTATAAGGTGGGAACAGTTGAGGGAGTGTCACAACAGAACCCAGGAGGCATTGCCAGTTGCCACATGGGCAGCAGTAGCCCAGAACATGTGAACACTCCTTGACATTGAGGCAACCTTGGTGTCAGTGGCAGAATACCCAGTCTTCCCACAGGGGCTAGGATTGCATTCTGAAACGAAATTTTCTAAGTGAATTTTGGTTGAGCTGCCTCACAGTAGATAGGATCGAAACAGACCAGAAGCCAGAAGGGAGCTGCAGAGAGATAAGACCAGAAAGAGAAATCTCTTTATTTCTTTATTTTAAACCTCAGTGGCAGTTTTGCCTGCTTGATTTGAAAATATCAATCAGTCTAGGTGATAGAGCTAAGGAACAGAATCAAATATCTGAGCTTTAGCAATGTAATAGGCAAAACTTAATCCTCAAACTAACCCTACTTTCTCATAAGTGAGCTATATTGTATTTTGAGTTTACAATGATCAGGGATTATCCTCCAAAATAAATAATAAACTATCATCCCATATCTAAGGCGAAAGTTAGAGTCTTAAGGTATAAACTGGAAACAATGACCTTGACTCTTCTTTCTCAGAGATGCAGAGCAAAAAAAAAAAAAAAAAAAATTTAAATCGGTTCAGTCAATAAAGTTACTTTTAGAAAATAAAGTAAGATAGAAGAGAATCAGAGCTGAAGAGCTTCTTATTTCTTTTTAAGATATTGCATTAGCTTTTCCTCTCTCCTTGTCCTTCCCTAGTTAGCATCGCTAATTTGCATGCAGAGCCAGGTCTGTGATAAAATCCCTCCATCAGATCCACAGAGTATATTGCCAGCCTCAGCCAGGGAAATGGATTGAAAGATTCAGTGAGACGACAGTATGTTTAAATCCTTGCAAAAGGGAGAGAAAGAAAAGCTGATAAAACAAAATAATGACTACATCTCTCCTGTTAGGTAACAGTTACCCTAGGGCTGGAACATTTCCATTGAGAATATAAATGCTGGAAGAGTGCTATATCTTCAAGGATGTTTTTGTGATCATAATGACAATGCTAAAACCACGGTGTCCCTATTACTGTTCTCACATGCACATATTCTTCACGTGCAGTGCAAAATGAAATTATCCCTTTCTGTGACTGAAAACAACGGATTTGCTGCAATTTATCAAGTTTTTGTCCGTCAGGTGAGTGCTGATAATTCAACCCATTCATACTCAAAACTGTATTTGCTTAAACAACCTCTGAGATTTCAGTCGAGCTGTAGATCTGGGATCTGTAGGAAGTATTCGTTTTCCCTCTCTGACATTGTCTTAATTAATTAATTTGGTTGTACAGGTATACTTCAAGTTCCAACACATACGTAGAGAAATCAACCATTTAAAACAATGTCAATGTTAACAAGATGATCCATTTCATCCTCTTATAGAAGCTAATGAACCGTTGTGAAGTTACTGTGATGGAAAGACAGTGTCTGCTTGCAATTACACTGATTAGCAGAGTTTTCTCATGAGTGGGTACTTTAAAGTAATTATTTCCATTTTTTCTTGTAAAATAAATAAATAATTTGTTAAAAAGGGCTATATTTCTGCACAACTGAGCTTTGATTACCTGGCATTTGAAAACGCATTCTCAAAAGGATGTTTCTAATTATTGTCTTACAAAAAGAAAAAAGGTACTACTGCTTTGGAGACTTTCGATTTGACCATTTGGAGCTTATAATGGGAACTCAGTTTTAAGTAATTGCAACAGTATATAGCGGTTTTGAGATCATATAAATTTATCCATAACTGTCAATATGCAAGCACAGTCTAGCTTAGCCCTGTGGAAATTTCACATCCATCCACAGCTCTAGGTCTGTTTCATTTCAGGCAGCTTTCTCTCACCCATACCCATTAACCTTGATACTTTTATTTATTCTCATTTGACTTCGATGGACTCTTAGTAGTGTTCTTAATGATGCTTCATAAGGTGACAGTATCAAATATCCTTCACTTTTCAGAGAGCTTTCAGTACTTCCCTGACCTTCAGATATCCTTTAAATAAAGCTTTCTGCAACATTTTAGTAGTCATCATCCTGTGGCCTTTAAATAACAGCCTATCTAGCAGCACTTTGGTTATAGGGGTGAAGAACGGGCTATGCCAGCCACCCTGTGCTATCTCTTAATTACTTTTTACAGGATTTTATTTTGTAGCTTTGGTGATCACAGCCCACATTTCAAAAGGATCTGGACAGGCTTTTTAAATCAAATACTTGTATATTTCTCTATGCCCACTCTTCTCTCAGGTATGCTTTTCCACAGATAAAGTGCTGTCTGCAGATTCTAGCATCCTTGTGTACCATCATAAAGGTTTGCTATTTTCCCATAATGTATTTGAAATGCTAAACAACATTCCTATGGCAAAACAAGGAAGAAGCCTTCTGATATGGCCTGCTCTATGACTTTCAATATGTAAGCTAACTTTCTGAGAATGGTTCTGCCTCATAGGAAATGGAAACGGATTCATTTTATATACGTATTTCATTAGTTTGTTTCTTTGCTAAGGCAAAGGAATGCAATATTTTTGCCTCCAGTGAACATAGACCTTACCAGCTCTGCTGGATGTTCTTTAGCATGCCCAGAACAATTATTTTCTGTACAGCTTTTGCTTTTGTCTCAGCTCCATGAACAGAAACTATCCTAAAGCCTGAGCTTAGGATGAGCTGGGATCTTTTGGTCTCTTCTCTTTCCTTGAACAGTTCCATTGTTTTAATTTTATGAAGACTTTTTTTGATGAAACCGTATTTTACCACCCCCCCCCCAAATGTTGCTTTTCATGTCTACTTCATTACCTGTTGTTCTAACCCAAATGTTTTTCCATTTACACGGTTTTTCATTCACCCAAACACTACATTTCCATGCTCCCTTCCATAGTGATTAACTGTCATAACCCCAAATTTGGCACCTTTACCTCCACTGAGATACATGGTGAGGCATAAAGAACAGAATGACATAAAGTGCTTTCATTATCAGCCCCCAATAAAAATTGGTTTGGCATGGGGTCTTCTATTCATTAAGCAAATGTTGATTTCTGATGAAGAATTAACTCTTTAAAGACTATAAATGTAGTGAGATATTCGCTCCTCTCTCAAAATCTAGTCTTTTAGCAGAAGCTTAGTTAAAACTGTCAAATATGCAGACCTTGTGGGTGACCTGCTCCTTTCAGATTGTTTTCATGCTTTCACATCACTCTCATATTTCATATTTACAAAGAGTGTAGTCCTCAGATGTCAGTATTATAATTTCACCTTTAACAACCCCTGCCCAAGTTAATAGAAAGCTGTTTAAGAAGCAGCTAACATCAAAAGTAAAGCTGCCTTTTTGTGTCTGATTTTTTTTCTTCTTGACTGTTAGTATTTACAGGCCTGAGAGTGAAACACTGTTTTAGCCTTTCCCATTTCTCTTTCACGTTTCAGAAGAGTTTCAGCTCTGGTGGGAGTTTTAACAGCTTCATTCAATGCCTTGCTCCCCATCACTCACTCAGAGCCAGGTCATCCCACATTGATTGTCTGAGGGCTAACTCATCAGCACCATCACCAGATTGTATTGTGGATGAGCTAGTTTGAAAAGGTTTGTGCTACTTCCCCTGAACAGTGTAATTCTCCACACAGAGGACAAGTTAATGTTTTACTACACATCTGAGTGCTTGTTTCAGAATCTCAGGGAAGATGTACTTACTTAGCACTTATACAGTGCTTTTTGTCTTCAAAAATATTTACAAAAAGTGGCAGGAGATTGTCTCCAAAAGGGATGTTTAATAAGGGATGTTAATGATAAAAAGGGATGATATTATCCCTATTGTAGGCAGGTAAATGAAAGCACAGAGATGAGATGTGCCCTGTACAGTATTATGCTTAGCCACATATAAGCTGATATAAGATGGGAGAAATTACTTTGTTTCCAGCATTAAATATCACAAGATGCTCAAGGTGTTTTTTACTCTCAGGGCAGTGAAATTAATCCACATCCACACTGTTAGGAACATTTCTTTTTTAAATAACCACTGGGTACTCATGGCGTAGTTCTTCATCTTTGCTCTTCATTTGCAAGGGGCAGAGAACTACCCAAGCCTGAATCTGTCGTGCAGTATCTCTCACACAATCGATGACTGATCTATCTGTTGCCAAGACCTCTATGCAGCAAGAAAACTAGACAGAAACACAGTCAGGCCCCAAGAGGTAGATTTCTTCCCTATAATTTACCATAGATGTGAACTTATCCCTTTTCCACCAAAAACATACACAATCAGGCTCCCTCTCCTTTTTCATGAATCAGAAAAAAAGTCTCTAAATGCATCTCTGCTGCAAGGAATCTCTGTGTTCTCTCCATTAAGAAGTAAGGCTAGCAGGTCTGTGGTTCTACCATTGTTATTAACTGCAAGCATATATTTTTCCAAATAGGCAAAATTAAGATGAAAACTAAAAATAAAGCCATTTAAAAATACTTTGCCTCTTCAGTGCTGTTATGAAAAGAAATTCAATTTTACAAATGGCTCTCATTTATTAATTAATTCATTATATATCAAGTCATGTTGAAATGGCAGTAGTCAAAACTTTGCACTCAGATCTAAAGAACAGTAGGATAAAACAGAAAGGATGTTTTTTCCCCTAACATCCATTCTGAACCCAGCTTGGAATCTTGGCAAGCATTTCTGTGGGGCAAAAGATCTCTTTTTCATGTGGAGGTGAGCTTCATGTTTCTCTAACTTCAGTGTGCCTCAGGGAGACATCTACAGGGTTCTCCATGGGTAGACACAGACCTTGCTCATATGCAGATTTGCTTCTGTCTATCAAGGCATGAGCTTCTGCCACTGCAGCTCCTGGATATGTACATCTCTCTCCTCTACTCTGTCTCTTAAATACTGTGATGTTCTTAAGTGCTCAATGACCCGTTCCTGAGGCCTCTACCCTTTAACAACAAAAGCCACAATTTGCCAGTGGTCCAAAAGTTGGTTGGGAGTGGTGTCCAAAAGTGTGTGATGGCAGATGCACATAGACAGTATCATTACATAAGCCTTAGTTTCCACAGGAAAATAGGATAACTATTCAAGTAAGGGTTTTTTTTCCACATGACTATTATCCTATGTATTCATTTCGAGTTATTATTTGGACTTATTATTTGCCTCAGCTTATTTCTCAGCATTAATTTACCATGTCAGTACACACTTCAAAAGTGTGAAATACTCAATATTTTATTCTATTTGGGAAGTTCAGTTCTCTATTTTCCAAACACTGTCACTTTATTCTATTTTGAATAGCAAAAAAAAAGTCTTCTTAAGTTGTATGCTAATGCAAAAATGCATTTTAGAATTTCATCTTGCTTTCCTTTTTTTTTTTTTTTTTTAAGAAGACAAGTAATTCCAGAACAATATCCAATATTGGCTCAACATTCGTAATTGTATCAGGCTCAATATTCCTTCTTTCCCATCTAAAAACAGTTATGCCGAAGAATATTACTGTTTAAAAGGAATAGAACTTCTGTATTACACTAATGTGGCACACAGTCAATTCTGAGAATTGCCAAATGTCTCCAACTACATGAGTGCTACACCTATAATAGCACTGAGGGAATTTTATAGTTTCACAAATTAGAGATTAGAAAAATATTAGAAAGAATTACGGAATTATTTTTGAACTTACTGAAGGTATTTCAAGGAATTTATGGAACACTGAATTTTTCCTATGTATATCTTGTACTAAGCCTAAACTACCAGTTGTTTTTTGAAAGTTTTGTATAAAAAAACCTTACTGAATTCAGCAGGTTATCGCAAAGTTTTTTTCTTATCTTGGGGCCAAAGGAAGGATCTCTGGATTCTCTTTAGTGAGAGCTTCAGGCATTACATGGCTATAGAAACTGGACTGTCACACACTGGAGAGAAAAGAATTGTTTTCAGCAGTGATCAGACAAATTACAAGGAATAGGATAAAAGCTTCATGGAATCTATGGAGGCATATTTAGTATGGATCCTTCTTCCTGCAGAAGCAGAAGCAACGGTATGAGAAGTTACAGATCTCATAACTCCATGTCTCCATTATTCAGAAAGTAAATGGACACAAAATTGTACAAACAAAAAGTGCCGTGTTGGTAAGAGACATTTTGAAAACCACAGAACAGGTGACAGTACGTTACTGTGGAGATTAATTACTTCTCATGCTTCCAGAAAGTCCATTAAGAAATCTAATCTACAAAATGGGCTCTCCTACACACATTACTTGTCCATTAGTGTTCTGAGAGTGTTTCGCCATTAGGCAGCACAGGTGATAGCATGGACAATCCTTGTGAACCAGTGGGAGTGGGATTCCTATGATATTTTAGTATTGAAGAATAGCAAAAGAACAAGAGATGCAGCCACAAGCAGTACCTTTTCACAGTCTGTCCAGGAAATGTACAAAGCAACAGTCCAAAAAAAAATGAACCACCGAATCTAAATAATGTTTTGGTTTCCTTTGGTTAGTTTTTCCCTCTTTGCTGCTTTCCTTTTCATGAAACTAACCCGTATTTTTTCGTCTCCCTTGCCTTATCTTCTATTTCTGCCACCATTTATTCTGTCTTTAACTTGCTCTTCTTTTAGTCTTTTCAGTGTGTTTAGCAGTTCTGTGTTAATCAGCATTTCTTGACACTGCTCATGTCTCTTGTACAGTTCTTTGCCATCATTTGTGTGTGGAGAATTTTGTTCCTTTCTCCTCCTGGGACTTTTAATTTTTCTCTCTTGCCTACTAAAACTTATCTGAATTGCATTCCATGGGTGGATTTTTCATCCTGTGATACATCAAAGAAATGCAATGGGACCTTTTATCTGCAGAGAAAGCTAAAATAGAGTAGGAATATATTTCTGGTAAAGAATTTTCCTTCAAAGTACTTTCTCTCTTGCTCCAGCCCCCTGTATTTTTGGCTCCATCCCACCTCCTTTGCAGCATTTATAAGGCTGTCTGATCTGGCCTTTTTTCCAGGCCTTTAGCTTCTGTTGGCATTTAATTTGATATTGATAGCACTTCCCTGGCACCTCTTTAGCACAATTATACATGACAAAATGCATTAAGGATTTTCATTTTGGGCAGCTGAGTCTCCACAACTATTCATGATTTGGCATCTCTTTGAAGCTTGTCAACAAGGCTACCAATTATGATGATGGTGGGGTTTGTGATGTGTATATAACATCTGTCCAGCAAAAACTGGAAAGTCATCAGAAATTTCTTCCAGTCTATAGCAATTAAAACCTAAATGGGTTTTAGTTAGCACTTCCATATCATGGACTTGATTTAAAGATATCCCACTGTTAATATCCAGTGAGTATAGTTCCCTTGTGCTGAAGAGTCTTATGTTTTTTTCACCATTATTTTCTCTCCCTTACCTAATTCCATGTTCACCTTTTACATAAAACACTTCTATGTTCCTCTCATTTCTGGGGTTTTTTTTATTCCATTTTCTTCCCTTTCTATCCTCTGGCATCCCTGTTCACACACTGCTGATTTAATTGAAAATGAGGCAAATGGAATTAAGAGACAGAAGTCATGCAGACTGGAGATATTCAGCTCTAGAATTCACAGTCCATTACTGCAGATGATTCAGAAGTAATGTAGTTTATCCTGCTGCAGTGTTTAGCATGGACAAGATGGCCATCGATTCTTAGATAATTGCATTACTGAAAGGGCAATAAATACATGGAACAGGTTACAGGAGAGAATATTAAAGGAAGGTGAGATTAGTCATAGTATAATAGAATCACAGACGTTAGAGATGGAAAACACCTATATAGTTCCTCAAGCCCCTATACTTTGCCAAGCCTAGATTGCTTCCCACTAAAACACAGTTCCAAGTTCTTTGTTAAGTCTAACTTTAGAGGTCATGGTAGGCATTCACCTCCTACTGTCCAGAGATCAGTTTTTGTTGCTAGGGAGACCTCCTAGCAGAGCTCAAAACTTCCAGGGTTATGATTAGTGGCACAGAGTCTAGCTGAAGGCCTGTAGCTAGGTCAGTAACGGGTCCAGTTTTGCTCAACATCTTCATCAATGACATATTCTCCAATGTCCTGGATGCAGGGATAGAGTGTACCCTCAGCAAGTTTGAGGATGACACAAAAGCTGTCACACCAGAAGGCTGTGCTGCCATTCAACATGACACAGGCAGGCTGGAGAGTTGGGCGGAGAGGAACCTAATGAAGTTCAACAAGGACAAGTGTAGAGTCATGCACTTTGAGAGGAACAACCCCTTACACCAGTACAGGTTAGGGGTTGTCCTGCTGGAAAGCAGCTCTGAGCCATCAATGTGCCCTTCTAGCCAAGAAGGCCAATAGCATCCTAGGGTGCAATAAGAAGAGTTTGACCAGCAGGTCAAGTGAAGTTCTCCTCCCCCTCTAACTCTGCCCTACTGAGGTCACATCCAGAATAGTGTGTCCAGTTCTGGGCTCCCCAGATTAAAGAGAGACCAGGAAGTACTGGAGAGAGTTCAACAGAGGGCTACAAAGATGACTAGGGGACTGGACCATCTCTCTTACGGAGAGAGGCTGAGAGACCTGGGGCTGTTTAGCCTGGAGAAGAATGAAAGGATTTCTTATCAATGTTCATAAATATCTAAAGGGTAGGTGTCCAGAGGATGTGGCCAGACTCCTTTCTGTGGTGCCCAGTGACAGGATAAGGGGCAATGGACACAAACTGGAACACAGGAAGTTCCACTTACTTATAAAGAGAAAAGTCTGTACTTTTGAGGATGAAGGAGCACCGGAACAGGCTTCCCAGAGTGGTTTTGGAGTCTCCTTCTCTGGACACTTTCAAAATCCACCTAGACATATTCCTGTGCAACTTCATCTAGTAAAACCTGCTTTGAGAGGTCAGTTAGACCAGTTCATCTCCAGACACCCGTTCCAACCCCTACCTTTCTGTGATTCCTCTTTCTCTGCCTTTGATGAACTAAGTGTGGGGCCAAACAGCAGCACTTTCTTGCATAGAAAAAGTGATTTTGCAAACCCATAGACAAAACTGTGGGATCCTGAAGCAGGAATGCTGGCAGATGAGAAGGTGGGTGTGAGAGGAAACCACATGTGATGGCACCGATTTGATTGTCCTGGCAAAGACATTGGCAATGACTATCAAGCCCCTGCATTATAGCCTGTAAAGAGCAGATTGTGGAGTCAGCAGGAAGAGCTGTATGAGTTGCTGGAGGTCTTGAACAAGATGCAGCATCCATTAGTAGTGACACACCAGTGGAAGGAAATGTAGATGTATTTTTAGGGACTCAGTTAGCATTAGGCATACTTAATAAGGTAGGAATTCTTTTGAGAATTTGAGAGATGCTGAAACAGTAGAAGCTCAGGAAATAATCTGAAAGTTTTGCCTCTGGGTAAACTGGATGGACTAGCTGGAAATAGGGAAGCAGTCTAGAAAGTAAAATAAGCATCATGGATAACATGGTATGTAACTCCTTGCCGGTAATATAAGTACAAGAGAAAATTTAGAAGCTCATTTGAATATGGTAAATCTCCTTCATGTTGGGAAGAAGAAAGGGGATAACTGATTATTATAAGCTATGCAATATTTTCCTTTCCAAAAGGTCCAGCAAGACTTTTCTTATACAGAAAAATGTCACATACATATTTAAAAGCCACAAGGACATATATTAGACTAATCTTAAAATAAAAACTGGTAGAAAGAAGGATGGGAGATGGAAGAAGCCAGTAGTAAAGGTATCTTAAGAAGTGTCACATCCTTCAGTAATCTCTTGCTTCAGTCACTCTTGCTTCAGTGAATCTTTTGTATTCAACTGGGTTCTCAGTACTGAAAGAATTGTGTGTGAAATAAGCACATCTTGACAATACAAATCCCTGCTTCTGCTTTTCATAGCAAGAGCCAAAAGACTGCTGCATGATCTGATCCAAGAGTTCCAGAAAATTAGTTTTCAAAGCATAAGACTACTAAATTGTAGACACTAATTTCCCACCTTGTTGATTAATTATGAAATCTTGTTGTTTGAGATTAGATGGATGCTTAGTCTCAATGTCCATTCAAGACACAACTGTGGAATTACCAGCAGTGACTCACTGGTTTGGGCAGTGACCCATTTCCCTCATTAACATACGATAGAGATGTTAGTGGTACTTTACGTCACTTAAAGAAAGTGTATAAGGTTCTCTCCATCCTTGGATATACTCAAAACCTGGGTGGACACAGCCTGTGCAACCACTCTTCTTCATTATGCTCTGGGCAGGACTCTTGGGCTACAGACCTTCAGAGTGGTAGCCCCTTGGCCATTAAGTAAACCCAGCATTTACTGGCACTTGATGTTATGTTTTTGGGGGATGTCTTCACACATTAATGATGGGGATTTACAATTATAGTGGGTATTAGAAACAGTAAGAATGTTAAGACAAAAGGCAATATTAGACTTATTTAGTTAATTTTATGGGTTAGGGGGTAATCCCTTGGAGAAAAATCAGTATCTAGTAAATTATTTTGCTGTCAGTGTTTTGCCAGCCTAAAAATTTGTTTCATAAAAGTAGAGGGTTGGGTGTTAATTAACAGTGCGTTTTTATTTCCTTATATGTTGCTGGGACTTTTTGCTTAGGTTTTCTATCAAAACTGCATTCATCTCAGCGCACATATTCTTGAGTAGACTCTGTAGAAAATTCTTCATAATATGTTAGTGTTTATAATGAGATTTCTGCAATGTTATATTGCTGTTCTACCTGGCAAATTATTTTTTTATCTAATTCACTCAGTCCTAGTTACTGTTCTATGCAGAGCACAGAACAATATTTTTCCATGGAATATTTACAATCCAAAAATATTTACCCTATTATAAGGGTAAGGTAAATGTTGCTTTATAAATTGGAATATTTGTCACTCCATGAAGTTGTTTACCCTTCCCCAGAAATATAGGTGCAGTACAATGAGAATATTTACCCTTCAATTTAACTAGCAAATATTTGTTGGCTAACATCTTTTATGCCCACCACCTGCTCTCAAGGCATCTCACCAACAAATTATTTTATTTCTCAGTTTCTTTTCATTTTTTATGATAAGTTGTTTGCTTTGAGATTTTCTGCCTTTTCCTGAACTCACTCCTTCCCATTCATCATCGCATTTCTGCGAATGCTGCACCAAGAAACAGGGCCAGGTTTCTATATGCCTGTGGCAGAGTGACAACAGAGGATGATTTACCTCTCTGTTCTTTGACCACTCATCTCTGCATTTGCAAAGCATAAGCCCACAAGCCAGTGCTATTTTGTAGGCACGGCACATTACAGACTCAAGTACAATTTGCTATCTGATATCCCCCAGGTCTCTTTCTACGCTATGAGTTTGTAGGATATTCCTCCAACTGAATAGCTGTTGGAAGTTATTTTCCTCTTCAGACAAATCTTCTTCCGTCTTCTGTTTTTAAAAATCTCTCATTTTATTACCCTTATTCATGTAGAGCAGTATCTTACTGTATAAGCTGTTCTGCTTCATTAAGGATACTTAGTTCTTTTTAATGTTCACCTATATTTTAAAAGTAATATCCATAGATCTCCAGAATTCTTTAGAGTTCTTACTCATTCCATCTACTTCCTAAAAAATGCAGATAATACAGCAAAATTTACCTGAAATTACAAAACCCCAGCAATTATACTTGATTATTTTTAAATCACATTAATGACGACCTTAATAAGCTGTCAAGCAGGAGCCCCAAATCCCTTAGCAGAATCCCTTTTGCCCTGAAAATATTGTTTTAATGTATCAAAAATGAAGATGACTTAGATGATGAAGGATTCCCTTTGTTTTTCATCAGAACAGTCATCTGCTTGCTCTTTTTCATTTCTGCTTTCTTATCAAAAAGGGAAATTCTCTTCTTCTCTGTACATTGTTGATTGAGACACACAAGAATGTTTTCATTCAACAGGCAGTGTTTCTAAGTCTAGATCAAAGCTAATTTAAACAGAAATGTCTTCCCCTAAACTCCACACTTAGTCTTGGTTGCAATTGTTATACATTTGCCAGTTCAGAAAATACTTGTCATTTGGACAGGCACAGCAGTGACCACAAGAAATAGTTATATGTGCAAGACAACAGCAGGAGCTCTCCCTTTTCACAGTTCATCAGAAGTGCACTCAGACTACCAATGAACCAAGGTGCTTTACCCACTACCCAGTGCCCTACCACTGTAGTCTGAACACCTTGGGGATGCTGGAGGATTTATCCTGCTGGGGCTTCTGCTCCCCGTTTGGGAGATGAAGCTGATCGTGGGAGACTGCTGGCCAAACCCAGAAGAGAATTTGAGGCTGCCTCCTGGAGAAAACCTCACAGTGGCAAACAAGTTGCTGGCAGGGTAAGAGGATGTCCATGTGTCTGGACAAAGGCATCACAGAAGCTGATGCTCCAGGTGTATGGGCGCATGTGTGTACAGTCAGGGAGGGGAGTGAAGAGCAGAATTTGTAATGCAGTCAAGAGGAGACATTGAAAAAGGGTGATTGTGGCTCTCTAGTAATCTGAAAGCTTGGTCTTCTCTGAGCCACTTTTGGTAGCTGAAGGGACAGGTACTGAACTAGAGAGTTGATACGGGATGTGGATCTGGAGGGGAGCTAGTCCTTTCCCATGCAGCATTCCCCAAGGTAGAATCAGAGCCAAGCTACATGCACATTTAGCAGCTCTGTTCCCTTACATAGGAAAGCAATTCACAAGAAATACTGAACTTCTTTCCTTCTGTCTAAAGTACTTTATTAAAATTTCACCAAGATCCCACTGTATGTAGGACATCTATATGCACGACAGATTAGAGGGTAGTTCTGACCTCCAGTTGCATCATGCAGAGTTATGTGCAGAAACACGTCTCTTAAGCACCCAAGAGGAAATTCCTCTTCTCCAACAGAGGAGAAAGGAGAAGACAAGGCTGGACTCTTTCAGTTGTCTTTGTAGGACCCTGCAAATTACAGCCTTCACTGCAAAGGACCCAAGCAGTCACTTATGTTCTTCTAGTTGGGAGGCTTTTTTTATGAGAGCAACAATATAGATTTTTTTTTGGAAGTACTTTACACATCTTCTGTTTAGAAAATGAAAAAAAAAAAAAAAAAAAGAGGCAAGAAAATGGCTAAAACACGGCTAGAGCTGGTTAAAATGTAGTAACACCTTGAGGAGCAATTGAACACAGACAGCATAACCATTCTTCTCTCTCTCATACAAATAACATGATTTTGACTGATCCCAACCAGTAAGATGGTCTTCAACAGCCTGGGAATCCTCTTCAACCTTGCCTTTCTGTCCTGACTTCTGATAAGTACCTGAACAAATACAATTATACCAAAGTGACAATATCTAAATAAGATGTCCCTCGTGCAGGAATTCTCTAGATTATTTTTGACCATTTTCTCCCAAGAATCCTTAACAAAACTGAATCGCCTGGTTTGGAGTCACTTGCACTGGAAATCTAGCATCCTTTCTGGTGGAGTTAAGCTTATAAAAAAAAGTATAAATAGCACACTCTAAACAGGTTGTCCACTCTTAGCAAAATAGATTTGCATGGATTTCTTCCCAGAGTAGAAATTCCTCTTTTTTCAATTTATGGCCATGCAGAAAATATGAGCCATGTTCTCTTCTCTTTTATACAGCATAAGCTTCAGTGAAATTAAATTACACTGATGTAAAACCATTGTAAATGAGATCAGAATCAGAATCTACCTCACCCAAGATAGAACTGTTTCGTGGCTAAATAATTTCATTTTGTGATTAATTTAATATTAGTGATGGGGTCCAAATGTGTTCTGTAAACTCCTTTATGAATAGAATTTCATTCTCTGAGGTCAGTGAAATACAAATGAAACCCATTCTATTATCAAAGGAGCCACAGTTTTTTGTGATGTTTTTTAATCCAAACATAGACTTCTAGAGATGCTTTCACTAAAGGTGTCGGGTTTGTTTTGTTTGGGGTGTCTCGACTTTAGAAAAGCAGGGTTTTATTTAGTGGGTTAGCTGTTGCAGAGTATGTTCATGGTACTTGCTGTCTCCTCCTAGCTAAGGTCAAGGGTTCTTTTTTACCAGGAAATTGGTTCATATGCGTAGCTTGATTTGTTGCTTTTATAATTAGCCAGCGAAACTACGTTTACAAAATTGCATTGGTACAAAGAAAATCTACTTGGGTTCAGAAGGACATGATGTGCCCTGTGTTTGCAGAATATTAATTGTGACTAGAATAAATATTGATTATGTCCTTTGTAAAATGACCGATAAACATTTCAGTATTCTTTAAACACAAGCTGTTTGTTCCTGATAGATTGCTGTACTTTTCCTGAGGAAAAGTAGGGCCAAAAAGTTGAAGAACACTGCACTAGATGTGAGAACAACACTCAACAAATGATCCCGTTAACAGAAAATTGTGCAACCTTTACATAATTTTAATTAGAGTCCTAATTTTATTCTTTGGAAGCCTGCAAGGCTGAAAAAAGAGCTGTACTGGAGGATTTTTCATAAACTCTTAAGTTGAAGATCAGACAGTGTTCTACAGGAATTACTGTATCACATAAATTAATATCATGCTCATATCTGGTATTGAACTGAGAAAACTAGTATTAATAATGTAACCTCTGCTGCTGTAGTTCAAAATGCTGACAGAAATAAACAACATCTTGCCTTTTGTTATGTCCTGGTGCAAGCATAAACACAATGCATGCCCCATCTTCTTTAGAAACTCATTATTCATACAGGTTTTGCCCCCTGAAAAGCATGAAATACCAATTATTTTTATGCAGAGAGAGATCAAATTGTTCAAGTAGGATGAAAAATATTCTCTCTCCTCTCTTAATTTCTGCTGATACAACTCCTTATAACCGAGTTGTCCATAAGGGCAAGGCTTCTTCCATTAGTCAATAGGCTCTGAAGATCAATGTCACCAAGGCTCAAAAATTTTCCCTTCCAGAGCATCCTCTAGTATACTTCCTGAGGATTATGGCGTTAAAAAAGAACTAAAACCTGTTTCTGTCCTCAGTGTCTTTTGCTGTCTATCTTTTAATGTCCTCTGATTTGATTTTATGTTAGTTACTTTCCTTGTGGAGTTCCCTTAAGTAATCACCATTTTCTATTTTAGGAAACAATGTTCAGATCTCAGCATTCTCTCAAACTTACTTTGTTCAGGCAGATCATTCACCATTTTCAGTTCTAACCATCTGGATTTTACTTTTGGTTGACAAGTTCCCTGCCTGAGCATGCTTTACCAGAGACTTCAATATACAGTCTTCTACCCGGAAGAGCTTTTCAGGCCTCTCCAGCTGTCAGCAGATCCCATATCCAGAACTTTGATTACATTCTACCTTCCCAAAACATCTACTGAATATAATATATAGCTTGACATACAGCTTGAAAGAAGAGCTTGAGTGTATATAATTGATTCTATACTTAAGTTCATAGCCCAGAAATGGCAGATCTACATGTAGAGACATGTAATGATGTATTCCTGACCACCTAAACTGGGGCAGACATTACAACCGCCTTGCAGTTCCAATTTTATTGATAGAAACTTACAGGACAATGCTGTGTTTGTTTGGTTTTGGTTTGTTTTTGGTTTGTTTGTTTGGGTTGTTTTCTATCCTTGTGTATTAAAGAATGGCACCAAAGGAAAATCAGCATTTTCTTTAGTGATGCTACTCCTAAATGATGTTCTGCTTTGATGAGGAAGGACAGATGAGTGGGTCCCCAGATACGTGTTCAGGAATTACAGTCTGTGTTGCTTCTGCTAAACTCACCGCAAAGGCACAGTGCTCCCTGCAATAACTTCTTCAGCTGAAGCTGCTCCCATCACTGGACACGGTTTCTTCGTTAGTCAGACGACCTAGCAAGAATTATATTAGTTTCTGTGAGTTAAGATGTTTTCTTGTTCTGCCATTCATACTCTAAGATCCTGGGGAGCAGATTTACTGAACTCTGGACAAATAGAACAAGGCTAAGTTATTGCTTGACCTTACTTTCACTCTCAATAACATATCCTGATTATCTGCAGAGACCTCCCACTTTGAATTTACACACAAGTAATAAATACATGGAGAACTGCACCGTAAATGAGAAGAGACTCATAGCAAGGAGGTCATTCAATACATCTTTCTAGATGAGAGAAAGCAAGCTGTAGCTCAATTTGCACCACTAGATCCTGTTACCTGAGCACAAATAAACAGTAGGCATAGTGCTTCCTAGACACAAAGTGCTAACTACTCTTCCAGTTAAACAGAACCAGTTCTGGCAAGGAAAATAGACTATTTGCTGCCTCTTCTTTCATAACAGAAGAGAACAAGAGGGCAACCGAGATGGAAGAAATGAGACTGAATGGACTTTTGTGCCTGGAAATCAATCTTCAGAAGAAATGCTTGTAAAAATAAAATGTATTTTGCTTCAAGATTTCTTGTGTCTGGCTCTGCAGTCTTTCTGGGCAGAGACAGGTAGAAGTCACTAGATGTCCTACTGGACAAAAAATGTCTTACAGTTGCAACTTAACATATTTCCTTGGAGTCCCCTTGTAATGGATGCCTCAAACTAACTTAGAGGGACAGTTCTCTGTTACAGCTAAGCGGATGCAGTGCAGTCCTTCCACCCAGCCCTCTCTGGGAGTACCAAATATAGGATGGCTGAACAAATGAACCAGTTTAAGAGGTAATAACTTATGAGAAAGGGAGAATCTCTTAGAAGGGGACCAATAATTAGGACTCTACTATGAAGCAGTTAAAGAACAATCCAAAACTAACATTAAAATCGTAATATTTTTTTTTTCTGTCACTGACATAGTAATCAGAAAATCCAAAACTTGTGTAGTGTCCAGTAAAACAGCAAGCTTAAAAATAGCTTTAAGTGGCAGAATAGCCAATTAACCTTGAATAATGTGAACTGACCAAAGCCCAAGAAACCCATGAATTTGCCCAGAAGAGCAGGCCAATGGCACCCAGGCTTGTTTACTGCCTCCAGTGATAGTTAATGACCAATGTTTCAAAGGAAGCTCAGATTCTCAGGCAGCTACTAATTGCTGAGGGCACACCTTATACAGCTTTGGATCACTTTATGCTTTAGATATGTTTCTTGGTTAGTGGAATTGTATTTTCTATTCATACTGAAAACATTTTTTTTTTATTAAAAATTCCAGTACTGGTAATGGTTGTTTATCCTCATCTTGAGTCTACAAAAAAAATAACAACTCTATGTCCAGTTTTTATTCTGTAAAAAAACAACAGTGGTCTAGTTATATTGATACCGTGGGAAGTAGAAATTACAAGTTAAAGATTGTTTCACACACGTGAATGAATTTTGTAAATCCTAACAGTACTGTGAACAACTGCCCAAAATATTAAACTTCCAGGAACTTCTTTGTTGTGCAGGGACAGCAAATAATCGAAAAACTACCCAGATGCAGAAAGCTTAGGATAGGAGAGGGCAGTACTCAAACTCTTACAGCTCTGCATAGCTAGTTTAGGTATGGCTTGTGTTAAAGCCATCCCAAAAACCTTTCTTTCTTTCTTTTTTTTTTTTGCTTCTGGCTTCAAACCATTCTAGGATGGATATTATAAAAAAAATATAATAATGCTTGTAGCAGAGGCAGCCACAAAACTGACAAGAGTAGTTACCCAAAATGCAGATCTATTCCAATCAAAAATTACCTGTCATTCTGACAGACCAAACTAAATTATAAGTTCGGATGTCCGTCAGGAATATAATACTACACAACTAATGGCTAAATTTCACTAATGTTCCATTTTAGAAAGATGATCCAACATGTGCACACACTCACTCACTTCCAAAAGGGAAAGGGTACCCAGAAAGGGGACCACTCACCCAAAAGGGGGCAAGGGCTCATTTAAGGATATATTCATAAATATTTGCTTACTAAGGAGGGGGAAACACAATCTTGGGAAGTTTCCTTGGGTGGCATGCCGGTCCGAGGGGAGACTCTCTGACTGCACACCCACTGCTCCAAGGAGGACCAACTCCAACTGGCTCTCTGGAGGGGCTCTGTTTATACCCTAGTCAAGTCTGACCTGTGGTGAATTCTAATTAGCTGGGGGGGAAACACTGAAGAAGGCAAGGTAAGGGCCTGAAACAAAGTAATCAGGTTTTGAGGGCTGGGAAGTCCTGGTCTTTGTTGGATCTTTGACAGGGCAGGTGCATCTGCTATATTCTCTCAACTGATGTTAGTTACCTTATATAATGAAAGATGAAACAATCTTAAAAAAAAAAATTGTTATTTCAGTTAATCTTTGCAGAGCAAAATCAAAGACGATAGAACTCGAAAGGTAATTTGCTGCTCTCTTCAGCTTGCTGTTTGCTTATTCTTTGGTTATCACATCTGCCAATTCTAAATCTGGGTCCTTTCCTGCAAGAAATATATCTCACAGGTTCCTTATGGCATTGAGGACTCAGACCACCTGGCTTTCCCAAGGATAGTAGCAAGTGAAGAAGGGGTCTTCTGATCATGGGAACTATTATTATCTGCCTTTTGTCCATTCATGCAGCAAGACACAGGGATTTGAATGATGCATTTGCTTTGTCAGACAGCTTTAGAGAGAAGGGGAGATCATTCCTCTCTAGGTTTTATCACATTCATATGCCACTTTTACGTTAATATATAACAATTGCTAAATGGGAATTACAGGAAAAGAGGTATCAAGAGATTCTTCTCTCCAATAGTCATTTTAAAAGCTTTTCAAGGGTATTATATATGTGTTCAGCTGTGATCTGAGGCTGACCAGTATCAACTTTCAGCATTACAGTTCTGAAGTTTCATTCTATTGCGCTATTTTTGTGGGTGAGTGAGAAGAGAGGAAAAGAAATGTGGAATAAAATATTAAAAAATTCTAGTAAAAACATCAAAGAGAAATAAGAATTTGGTACCAAGATTCCTGCAATCATGGACCTAAATTATCTTATAGGAGCAGTACAGAAGAGGGTTTAGGGCCTTTTTTAATTTAGATTTTTCTATGAAAAATAAATGTTCTGTTCAGAGGTTAGAATCTGTTGCTTCAAAAACAATATTTCTTAAATCTCAGAATAATCACGTTGTACCTTTTCTGATGTCAAAGAAAAAGCTACACTGGTTAGTCTTTATAATAACACCGAGGGAGTTTATCTTTGAAACAGAAAGTGTATAAAAGAAAGACTCGTTTTTTTTTCTGCTGCCTAACAGCTTTAAACTAGTCTATTAAAGCTTTCTGAAGAACAAAACATTTTTTCACATCAGAATAGTCATGGAAATTTTTCATCTCAAAATCAGTTATAGGAAAATGATGGAGCAGCTTTAGTGTGATAGCTTGAATTCACAGAGGCAAATGAGTGTGTGAATGAATATTAGAATAAACCATTTGCTCTAGATTTATTCAACTAAATGAGGAATGTACATTTTAAAATGAGGCAATATTGATTTTCTTGTATTATATTTTTTGTTTTGCAAACATAATTTTCAGTCATCAAAAACCATTGAAGACTCACCACATCTAATTACAATTCAAATACATCTCACTTGAAAATACATCTCACTTGAAAAAAAATGAAGTAAACAAATAGTCTATTTTAGAAATGTCTCAGAACTTCGTGTAGTAGTCAGCTCTTAGCTGCCATTGAACTAGTAAACTTTCTTCTTTTTTATATCCTTCCTCCTTAAAAAGTAGTAATGAATCTCTGTCTTTTCCATACTGGCCACCAACTTAAAAGGGAATAAAACAGTAGAGATAGACCAAGGCAGAGACAAGAAACCTGCGGATATAAAAGGCAATGTGTTTCACTAGTATCTGCTAGTGGAGGGGCACACATGCCTCTCTTTCATTACTAAATTCTATTTGAAATTATACATCAAAAGGTAGCTTAGCAAGGATCTAGAGAATCTGCAAACATTTTACAGTCTTTTTCAAAAGACGTGCTAGTAAAAAAATAAACACCTCTCCTATCATTTGAGCCTCAGTTTGGAGAAGAAAATTAGTTATTCCCATACACTGACCCAACAGTGGTACAAATTTATTCAAGTTTATTTATAAATAATATGCATATGAGTAACACACAGAGGACCTTCATGTAATTACAAAAAGAATAAACATCTGAGAAGTCTAGTAAAGTTTGGTATGGATTCAGCCATTCTACTTTCTCCAGCAAACACAAAACAGTCACTGCTACAATAAACTGCAGTGAAAGGAAAGACAATTGTGGAAGCTGTGTAAGGGACGATGCCTTCCAGAAAGGAGTGGGAAGAAATACTAAAATAACTGGAATAGTACAAGATACAGATACATAAGAATCCTAGAAAAGGGGCATTTGAGGTGTTAAGTAACAATGACACAAAAAAAATAACACTGAAAGGTCATGGTTTCTGAAACTGGCCATAAGACAAGAATTCATCTTTAATGTGTTAAATGCAAGAAGATCCTTCAGAATAAAGTTAGGCAGGAAATACCCATGTTTGGGTCAAGTGCCCTTTTCAACTTCTGTGTCATGAAAATCAAAAAATATGTTCATTTTTCAGAATATTAGGCAATGATACTACATTTGGAACTCTGAATTATTTTTCCTAAATTCTTTGTTCCTTATCTCCAATTTTTTCTCAACATACACCGCTCTCCCTGTTCCTCTGCTGTACTTTCTTCCTTCCTTTCAATTCTCTCCTGCCCCCCTTGATACCTCAAAGCAGTTTTTGTTAGCCATCACACTGAAGCCTCTGCATTTGCACCATATCCTTTCTCTCTATTAAATTCTGGGTTTTGCCCATTTTGTAGCTTCTTTGTGTCACGGATTACAGCACATGTTGGTTTTGTACCTTTCCAAATCAACAGGAGTTACGATTCAGTTGACATACCCTATACTTGAATGTGAATAGTAAATAAAGGTGTAGTGGCTGGAAGTGCTAGCTTCAACCCAATTGCAGAGACAAAATCAAAAGGAAATGCCTCAAACCCAAACTAGCAATATTTCCAAGAGTTCCTCCTTGTTCTGACTCCAAAGATTTTTGTGGAGCAGAACATGAGAACCAGCAGCACCTTCTCTGTTCCCGTACATATCTACAGCAGTGAACGTTATTGCAACTAGTCAGCGGTCACCCTCTGTTTCTGTTTTTCTTTCTCTTCACCTCACTTTCTTTGCCCTGCTAAATGATTCCTTTTGGACCAAAGGCAGCCATTTCTTGGACAGTGAAGACAGCACATAAAGTAAATGGTTAGGAACTAAGTGTGCTCCTGCTTTCCCTCCCTGCCTTTTGTACTCCCACTGTATTCCAGCGACCTCCTTTGAGATGCCACTGCATCATGCTTCCAGCTGAGATCCAGTAGATGTCTTAATTAATGCTGGCTAAGTCTTAAATACTAACAGATTTGATAATTCCCAAGTATAGGTATACATATTATCATTGGTTTACTGAAAATCTAGCTTCCGTTATTTGTACAAATGAGTGATTTTCTTTCCATACTCCACACTATATAATGAACTTAAATTAAGATTTGAATTATTCAAGCTATTGTTAAAGAAATGCGCAGTAAAAGCATCTTGCAAATAGGATTAACCTACAGATATAAACATTTCATGAGGCTCAAGGAACAGAATAACCTACCAGAATTCCATGGATTAGCAGAAGTTAGAGAACCCATTTTTACCATACCTGCCCCTTCCTGCTCACCCTCCTCCTAAGAAAAAAAGAAACCGGAAAGAAACAAACAAAAAAAACCACAAAACAAACACAAAACCACAGATGAGAGAAGAAATAAGTGGTGGGGGAGTAATGGAGTTTCTCTTAACCCCTGAGATTAATTCCATCTAGGAGGAATCAGGATCAGAAATACCTTCCCTGGGTTATATCTGATAGCAGAATTCTATTTTATATGAAACCGATTACATACAGATGTCAGCATCCTCATCAGCACATGCAGCACGTAGAACTAAAGTAAAGGAAATGCTAAGCATCTTTGCAATTAAGTCGAGCTGGAATTCTTTTGTTACTAAAGCCACACATATCAGTATATACATATTATATATATATCTGACTGGATGAAGCAGCAAGAGTGGGAATGGGAGACAAGAAACTGATTTGTTTCAGAGGCGAATGTCTTTAAAACCAGAAGAATTCTGCGTATTCAGGGCAAAGTTGGGGTGGAAGCCAACAGACAACTTCTATTTTAGCTGAACAGAGGCAAGCCTACTTTTTCCAATAAGCTATTTCAGAGTTGAGTTATGAGTTCTGCTGAAACGTACAAATAGCATATGCCATTTACTGCTTTTACAAATATCCACGATTTTTATACCTCTTTGTTTATCTGCATCCCATTGATTCAGTTTTTAGGATGATTCTAATTCAATAACTGCTGAAACAACAACACTAATATAAGTATCTCTGGTTAGTGATTTCACAATCACAGAAACCTACTTCCACGACTCATACTAATACAGTTAGGAATCAAAACCAAACACCACATTACCTATTTTTTAAGTCAGATATGTGTTGCCGTTTTTAAAGGCGTAGGAACCTGGTTCCGAAAGCACACGGCTACCGCCCAATAACCGTGCAGTCCAT
>JANHFX010005820.1:12580-34069 GCA_027560015.1 Chloroceryle amazona | reverse complement strand
AAAAACACGCTGCCCGCGGCACCAGGAAAGCCAAAGGGTTCCCGAGGGCCACGGAGCTGCCTTCCCAGCTCCCCTCCCCATCCCAAATACCCGTTCATTCTCCTTTGCCACCGGCAGCGGCTGCTGCTGTGAAAGGCACGAACAGTCCAAAGGGCAGCAGAGTGTCCCGGGCAGGATAGGATAGCCTCTAACTGTAGCCGGACAGCGGGCGCGGAAGGCAACCAGGGTGGGAATCCAGGGCAGGTCAGTCCAGCTGGCCTTAGCCAGAAATTTGGCTTCGGTCACATTTTTGGGGGGAGGGAGATGGTCAAAATGATGTTGCGCATGTGGCTGTTAAATCACCAGATGATATACAGGGCTGTGGGCTCAGGTGCTAGATGTTTTTTCTAGATGTGGGAAAAACAGCCATGGCTGAGAGGCATTGTGTTTAGTGCTTGACAAACACATGACTGAGTAAAATGATGCCTGAGCTCCTGCCTGGTTTAAGTATAATGTACCACAGTTGGAAAGCAAGTCTAGAAAATTCAGTGCATTTTATTGATTGTCTGGATCCCTTTTGCAACTTTAAGCACAGTTGTGAGACCATGCATGGGTTATTTCTTTTAGTCCAAACCCCTGCCCTTCAAATCCAGTTGCTGCTTTAAATTTAATGTCCCAGGCAGCTGCATTTAAGGGAGAATGGTATTGAAGAGTGTCCTCATTTACAAGAGGCAACTGAATTATTGGTTTTAAATAACCCAGAAAAGAACAGTTTGTTAGTCCATATTAATTCTCAGCTTTAAAAATCCAGGTGGTCTGTTTTGGCTGAAGCATTGACCTAATTTATGGAGACATGGGACCAGATGAAACTGAAGGCAACTCAAATAGCCCAGCACATTGATGCATCATGCATTCGAGCCATTTCACACAGGAGGACCGAAACATTCCCCTGTTACAATGAACCAACACGCCAAACAGTTACCAAAGACTAGCGGAAAGCAACAATTGTCAATGGTAACTCTGCACAAGGCAAGCCATAGCTTGGTTGCAGGTTGTAGCTCGTATAGGGTCATACACTGGCAAAGTTCCCAGGTTTTGGGGTTTTTTAACAGTCCATCTATGTTGAGTTTATTATTTCTGGTTTTTGTTTGTTTGTTTTGTGGTGGTTTGGGTGTTTTTTCTGTGAGATCTTGACCATTTTGGACCAGCTAGCAGACAGGAGAGAGTTGCTAGGGAATCTCTGTGTTTTATGCAGAGAAAACCAAGTGCTACCCATTTGTACTTAAAACCTCCCATGGCACTGCTCTTAATACCCAGATGCCTTGTCTCATTTTTGGAAAGAATGAATTTTCTTTCTTCCTACTACCCACTGCTGCTTTGGCACAAGTGCCCCAGATCCTTCTGGGTGTAAACAGCATAAATTGTTCAGGCAAAAAATCTGGAGATTATGTCTACAGTTCATGGCTGACCTCTACCGTTGGCTCATATTTTGCTCTGCACATTGCTTTCTTGACAGCTGTCTCACCCCAGGTGAAGGCAGGCTCAGCAGGGAAAGCTCAGTAAAAGCATGCACAGCCCAAGTTCCTCAGGGCTCTGTTACAGAACTCCGAAGGAAATCCCTTCAATGGACTGTGTGAACCCCCAGACTACACTAGTATAAACACTGAAAGAATAATCCATAGCTATTTCTTTGATCAAGACTTACTTTTTGTTTGTGGCAGTCTCATTTGTTTTTCATGTTAGCAAATTAAATTTTATAGGCATTTCATAAATTCTCCTTTTTAGATACACTTGTAACAGCCATCAGCAACCCAGTTCCTTGGTTAAACTGTGTTCAATCAGATGCATTCCTTCTAAAGGGTTTACCTTTCCAGTCTGGTGTCAATGCACGCAAACAGCAAGCAGGGGTTACATTTGCTTTCTGTTAGCCATCCTAGCTCTAAAAGTTAATTTCACAACTATTTATACGAGTTGATTGTATAAATACTAGTAAAGAAAGATTAACAAACACTATACTGAAGTCCTCAAAAAGCCTTCATTTATAGCGCAAGTCTTTGTAAAAGTCTATTGTTTACAACTTAAAAGCAAGCTGTACAGTCTGTGGCCAGCAGCTCTTTTTTTTTTTGCCTCCAATGCCCACCAGAGATAAGATCCACTCTTCTCTGAGCTTTAATTCTTCTTTCTGCTATCCAGCCAGGTGATTTGGAGGGAATGGTTTCCCCTCCCCAGATAATAACTTTTTAGACACCACGATGAATACAAGTTCATTTTATGATTATAGGCTGCAGAAATTAATGTGGGTCTCCCAGCCCACCTCCCACAGTTGGGTGTTTGCTGGAGTATTCACAAGCCCTGAATATCAGTTTGTTTCTCATATGCACTGGACAGAATTAGACATGCCCAATTGTATGTCTGTTTTGTGAATACCCAGTACATTACTAGAAATAGCAGTATGAAGTTGTCCAGGGATTATAAGATCCCAGAGTGTGATCAATATCCTGGTTTTCTCTCTGCACAGGTTTACTGATGAGCAAAAGTGTGCACCTTCTAATGAGACAGAAGATGGTAAGATAGTCCTGAGATAAGGCTAATAGTGAAGAAGTGACCATCTTAAACTATATGAAACTGAAGTGACTCTAGTGCTTTCTGACTTTAATTATTGTACAACTGCAATGACCCAGGACTTCCAAATCAGAAAAAACAATAAAATCTGCTTTTCCTTCTTTTTAGAGAAGAAGGTAGAATAGTCCAGAATTTTAAATGGTAACTTACAGCATATATTAAATGAGACATGCCCACATTTATTTGAATGTTGTTCGAATTAAATTACCTCTTTGTTGCCTTTTTAAAATTATTTTTTATGTAGCCTTTGTAATTGCATATTCTTAGTTACTCTGTGTTGTTTATTTTGCATAAGCAGTTGTCTCAGTGATGGAGAATCACAATATGTGATGACCTTGACTTTTTTTTGTAAAATGTCCTGAAAATGTATTGCTTCTTCCTTGACAAGAGGTCATAGGTAGTTTTGATGTTAAGTTTTCTACTAAAAGACAAATTATTGATCTGAATCTGGTTAATTTTATAATTAAACTTTATATTCTATACATCCAATCTTGAACAGAGGTTCACAAAGTTAATCTTTTCTCAGATTCTTAGCTCCTGCACCAGTATGTGATTTGCAGAAAATGATCCATTCCCCAACTGGTCTTTTGTTGGGAAGGATAAAGAACACAAACTATTCTACTGTTTAAAAATAACAAAGCTGCTGCCCTCCCCCTTTGAAAAAGTAATTGGAGAGAGAGCATTTCTGAACAGTGCTCAGATGTGAAGAATAAGGATTTGTAAAATTTGCCTAATGAATTTGCATAACTAATGAATAGGGCCTGTGGTCATTTCTCTAATGCCAGCATCCTTCAAAATGCATTTTTGTCTTCCATTACTGTTAGCATAGACTCACATTAGCATGAGCACAGTTATTAAACAACAGTGGCAACACTACTGTGGTATTGTGAATTAAATGTCTCTAATGAAATAACTGCAGAGATTTCTCAGCATATCTACCCTACAGGTGCTTTTCTGTGTCAAAAAATGACATAGGTTTTCATTGATGTCAAGCTTACCACATTCTCACTTTGATTTCTGTATAAGGAGTTACTCGCTCCTGTCATTTCAGCCTCTGTCAGGTCGTTCTGAGTCATTTTGTAATTCCAGGGCTTGGCAGTCATTTCTCACTGACAGCATTCACAGTATTACAGAGTCACTTTGCCATGTTTTTGCATGAGTGTGAACAACAGAAAGTTGGCAAAACTGCTTTTTTCCACCCTGGTTGATTTTAAATAACTACATAATATAGGGTTCACAGAAGCTAATTAAAGTTGACAACAAATCTGCATTTTAGGCCTACAGCTTTAACAGATCCTCATCCATAAGCATATGAAGATCAACCTTATTTACGTTGTCCTAAAGCAACACACTAGAATTTTTTCTTTGCTGAAAAAATTACCATCTGTTTCAATTTAAATAGCTAACATGAATTCCATAAAAATGGTCATTTGATCTGCAAAGACAGTGCTAATACAGCCTTAGCCATAAAGCTAAAATCTAATCCTTTCAAAGACAGTAATGTTTGAAATTTGACTTTTTTTCCTGGCGATGCTGAAAAGAGAGTGAATTTGTTTAAGCTTTGGCATTATAGTTGAGGCAGGGGATATGAAACAGGTTAGTCTTACAAAGCCCAGTTTCTACAGAGAAGATTTCAAAACAGAAAAGTAGTCAGGGTGCACTCTTCCACTAGAGAAAACTGATTTTTGTCCTTCACTATTCTCCTGGTTAAGTTTCGTTTCATCAAATACAGGCATTTTTCATGTGACTAAAGGAAGAAAGAATTTTAGCTTGGAGCGCATGGATTGAAAACTTAGAGCTGTGTTTCTTACATTGCATAAACCCAGCATTCCCTACTATTCCCTCCCACATGCTCCTGCACAGTCTCAGTATCACTCCTAAAATAAATCAGTCCAGTCTGTATATGATTTATTTTAACTAATCATTGGTGAAAGTGAAGTTTTTCAAGCATGTGTAGCAACAAGCAGCATGTATCATCTATGTCAGATAAGATCTTGTCCTTTCTCTATAATTGCATCCTTTATACTAGCAGAGCGCACTGATACCAACAACAGGCTTCAAAAGGGCAAATGCCACGGTGAGTCGCTAGAGATGGGAGAGGAATTCATCACTCTTGGCTCCATAGAATGGTAGCCAGTCGTGGCTCAGTGAAAAATGCTGTTTGTCTCTAAATGGCTGGTGACAGCTCCTTGAAGGGAAGTGTTGCAAGTGGCAGCATAAATAATTTTTGTTGTCAGAATACAGAATATTTGGAGACTATGAATCCTTCAGAGACGGGGATTTTCAAAATGAGATTCCTCACTGGACTCAAAGGAACTCTTGAAGCAGCTAACAGATTGTTTCACTCACCTCTTGAGGGAGGAACTGAAATGACTTTAAATACATATTTTGATGGAAAATTCACTACAGATAGTTCAGACTACTAGATGTGATCTGTTTTATCTGAATCCCTTAAACAGAGAAATACAGACTTAGATACTGCATGTCCAAAGTGCTGAAGACTAGCTGTGGTTTTGCTGTACTCAGGAATGCATGCCAATCTTTTCCCCTTGGACAGCACAGCACAGAGCAGACCATGCTCTGACTTTCCAAACATGGCAAATGTAAGCAGCAGAAAGTGCCTACTGGCTGCCAGGCTTGCTGAAACAGCCACATGTGTGGGAGTAGTGGGTCCTTCTTCCAGCTGGACTTCTGATTTTATTGTTTGTGGCTGAGTGGGACTCTTCCGTACTCATTCCTGGTTTCAAACAAGACCAGCCAGTCTACTCATTACATTAACTGCAAAGGCAGTGACTGTAAGTGGGAGTACCAAGTGTCAGTAGCATAAATCATGAAGCAGAGGAGTGCGCTCTGGCTGTTGGAAATGACAGTGAAACCAGCAAGCCTAAAGCCCTATATATTGGTCCCCAGTACCTGGCACTTGACTTAACTGAAGCCTTGCTGAATAGCTAATGCCAGAGAGCCGCACTGATCATCAGAGCAGGGTGGCATATTCATATGAATGTGGATGTCTTATAATGAGATATTTAAGCAATACATAGAAAATATAGCCCTCAGTCATACGTGATTCATCTCCTTAGCACTGAAGAGCCTGATAGAGTAAATGACTAATGGTCCCAGCATAGATATTTGAAGTAACCATTTTATAAGAAAGCTGTGTGGTAACAATGGAATTAGACACATGCACAGAGGAAATACTTTGCCAGTAATACACCTGCCTTTAATTTTAGTGGTACTCAGTTCTCAAAATAAAATCTTCCTGGTTTCCAGTATCATCAAAAGGATTTTCTTAGACACGAGTGAATGCAATTTGCTTTCTTGCACAAGTTTTAAAAGACCATAGTTGGGTCATACAGTTATTATGGACAATTTTTTTTCTAAAACTTCCTTTTAATATGACAGAGAGGATAAAATAAAGGAAAATGGGGCCATAAATTAGAGAGAGGAAGGAACTGCCTGTTTTTTTCAGTGATTTTAATTAGGTTGGAGGATTTTTCAAGCTTGGATAAGCTTTCAGGTATTTTCTTTAGCATTTGTTTTGCAGGAGGAATTTCAGATCACTGGTTGTTTTAATGACTAATTATAAGATAAAAGAAAATAAAAAACTGAACTAAAATTTGTCTACCAATTAGACCAACATACTTCGAATTTCTTCTTACATTCAGAGATAATCTTGCTTCACACAGCTCTAGGAGTTTCTTGTTCTGCATGTCTTGCTAGTGCAGATACAAGAAGCTAAATCTCTCATTTATAACTATGGATATTGAATTTGAGCCATTTGGTATGTTACTAGAGCATAAGAGAAATTGACATGGTTACCTGAGCCAGCCACATAAAGCAAGAAATTTATGGGAACTTATTGACAGCTTTCAATTTTCATATTTCAAGTTGATTTTTTAACCAGAGATCTTTGGATACCCAGACTTTTTTAATGAATCTGTCTGGTTTTCCTCTGTACATGGAATGTCTACCTAACTAAAACGGTGTTCCTGCTCTTGATAATTTACATGAGTGAATCTTAATTTTTAATTGAAGCTATTGCTCCTAGTAAGTCCTCTGGGGTGTTGTGGGTCTCTTTAATGGCTGTAATTCAAGGCTATCTTTTTGTCATGGGCAAAACTGTTATTCTGGATTCATGCTTAATTATGAAGATAATGCCATGTGGCAGGCCAGAGGCAACAATGACATTGCTAATGCCAGGCTGCATGGATAGCTTGTAAATAGCTGAGATGGCTTGAATATTTTAAGTAATAATTTAATGTCACAGTTTGCTGATTAATTGTCTGTGGTACTGATTTTTATAACCCATACATTTAAATGTTTTCACATGATGATGATCAGAGGATAGAGTATTTTAATAATAGTACAGCTTTCAAAAGCACTGCAGTGATTTAGAGCCTATATCGTACTTTTTAAAGAAGCTTAAGTCTTATGGAACCCAGTGAGTTTGTATACGTAGGAGTGCGTTTTCTGAACAGACAGCTGCATTTTATTCTTAGGAATGAAATAAGTAATAAATCACCAGAATTCTGGTTTTGAAATTTTAGCCTATAATTTGTTTTAATTTTACTATTTAAAGGTTAAATATTGTGTAACAGACTCATTTAAACTGTTGATTTTGAAAGCTGTGACTATCAAAGCTCAGAAATCCCTGATTAAATGCATTACAAGAACAGTTTCCCCAGATTTCTCTTGCCCAATGGAGATCAGGTGAACATGCCTTACGTAAGCCAAGCACAGGTGCTTAACTTCCTGCTAGTTGCTTTAGGGTCTTCTGAGACAGAGGACTAGTAACTAACTTGTCAGCGTGATCCTGGTAGCTCACTGAACAGCAGTTTGGCAGTCACACATTTTTCCTCACTGTTGACCTGGTTTTAAGTTGAGTCTCTCCAGTAAATCAGATTCTGTTTCTCTAATGGGTTCTGAGCTACTCTAGTTCTTCTGCTGCTTTTTTATCTACATGTGGCTGTTTGATTCATGCATTATGTGTCCAGATTCAGACCCAATTCCAGTTTCATTGTATTGGTTTTCTATTTTTTAGGAGGAAGTGCCAGGATTCCTTTGAGGAGAAATAAACAGAGTTGTTCTGTGAATATGGAAGTGCTCAGTTGGTAAAGAGCAGAATGCTGACTAGCTTTTAGGATGAGGGACAAAAATAGGAGAGATGGAGGTGTATTGGCTTTATTAGAGACACAGCGTGTGCTCTCTTGCTCCATATTTAACTTGTTTTCTCTTTTTGAATTGAACTAGTATCTGCTTAGTCAACGTGGAAGGACCAACTGAATTTTGAATGAAATTTTAGTATGGCATTTGTTTTGTTAAGAAAGTTCGTAATTGTAGAACTGCTGCATTGGGTTTTTTTCTCTTTTCTTTTTAATGAAGTCTAAGGATTCATAGAAAATTTTATTGTTGGTACTAGCACACATTTGGGGTAATTATTGAAGAAATGTACTTCTGTAATTTGTGATTCAGTGAAGATTATTGAGATATTTTCAACACATTCAATTTCTTCAACGGGGACTGCATAGGGCCTGAAGAAAACAAGAATAACATTGTTGAACTGATGAGACTGAGACACAAAGCAAGTTGGAAAAAGGTGACAGCAAGGTAAGTTTTGAATTTTTCTCTTTTAATATCTTGCTAGAGCCATGTGATTCTAGAGAGTCTTCCTTTAGGAAAATTCCACTAAATTCAAGGAAAATAGGATTAAAATGAAGTATGGTAAAATATGCAGCAGAGATTTGCATCTAAATCTCCCCTTTCTTAGGTCTGCAAGGCTTAACTGTCACTTTCCAATGTTGCCGTGTCATTTAACTGAAAGTTGGTTGCTTTAATTATCAGGAGCTAATGAAAGGAATCCAGATTCATACAAAGCTGGGGTACTAACCTGTAAGATCCCCAGTTTCATGTAGGTGCCTAGTAGGTACATGTGGAAAACTTGGAGTGGGCTCTGCAAAGAGCAGCATATGGGTAGAGAGCCACCCAAATCAAAGTGGTGAAGAAATACTAGGAATACAGGCAGGGCTTTAATGCATTTAGCTCTCTCCACGTGTGCTAAAGGCATTCATGTCTTATCTGTCTGGAGCATCTTATCAAAACTGAATCAAAGTGCATTAGGAAAAATGAGTATGATTGTTCACATTAATGCTTGTATTATTGGTGGAATTGAGTCTTAATTACAAGGCATATTTATGTATATGACATAAACCATCATTAGTTAAAGTAAATGATACCATTGCTAAGGCAGTAATATCTCTCGTGTTATTTCAAATGGCAGATTATCCTATGTAGAATCATTTTCCTGATGGTTCTGATGGACTTCTGTAAGGTTTAGGCATCCAGCACAGAAGCATTTCCCTTCATGAATACTTTTTTTTTTTTGTAAGACAGACAAAAGGGTCTGTTTTTTTGATAGGTAAAACCCCCAGTTACTGTTTTAAAAATGGATTTTTTTCCCCTGGGAGCCAGATTGCCCTGTCATAATTTATTTTTTCTTTTAACATAATGCTATTTATAAAAATTCTTGAAGTGAATCACTGAATTCTGAACTTTGAAATTCTTTGCAAATATCAATAAAATTTGCCTAAAGTGTAAATGAGCAGCAATTTAAATATTAACTATCGCGTGATATTTCACAGTGCTTCCCACATACTCATTTTTAAAACACTCAAACAGGAAGCTTTATATAAATAACATTTACTGCCATGGTATAATGGAAAGTTTGATCTTTGAGGAAGGTTAACACTGCCAAGCGTTAACTAGTAACGACTGTTACCTACTTGCTGTATTATAACTTTGCTATGTAATCTTGAGAGTTGACTTAATCTAACGGTGCACCATTTCCTCTAACTTAAATTGTTATAACTGTTATAATCTCTATCTAACAAGGATATTGTAAAACGAGTAATTATTTATTATACAACAAACTAGTATTCGTTTGCTTAGACATAACTAATGTGCAGCAAGAACATCTGTTTAGAAAGGGTCCTGCAGCTTCTGGAAATTTGAGACCATCAGGTACAGTAATGGGTGAATTAAAAGATGATAGATAATGTAACTCCATTAATATTTTTAAGAAATAATTTATTTGCCTTGAGTGAAGTGAAAATGTCAGCACAGAAAGAACAACCATTACTTGTCTGGAACACTACCTTGCAATGGCTTTGTTTGCTGCGTACAGAACCTGGAGCTCATACTGATCACAGTTTGCAAGAACTAGACCATTGTATTACTTGGGATTGTTTACATTTGCTCTTTTCCTCTTTTGCACTAACTTCATTAATGCCTCTCTCTGTCTTTTCTTTTTTTTGGTACCTCACACAAAGGTAGTGATTTGGCTGATGGTAGATTGTCACGAGTAGCCTTAGAGTGAGTACAAACCGATCTGGGACTGTTGGGTATTAGTTAATAATATAATTGAAACCACAGTCATAGAAAGATGCCTGATGCATCCCACATGAGCCAAGTGTTTGAAATATGTCTTACATGAAAAACAGGTTCAACATGCATGAAACTACATACCTGTTTGAATTCAAAATATATTTTAGACACCACATATAAATGTGTGTAGGCATTTTAGTACTAACCACTACATGTTTCCATGAGCAAGCATTTAGTAATAATTGAGTTGGTTTATCATTTGCAATTAATCATGCTGCATGGCCTTGGGCTGAGAAGACCTTGAGAGCCAGGCCCTATGCTTCTGTTCCAACAGGCCTTTCCTTGTTTCTCAGCCCATGAAGTGAAAGGCTCTCAAATAAGCACAGCTGTGCATTTTATTTATATAAACTTCTGAATGGTTAAAATATCTTCTTAGTAAACATTTTTCTGTTCTTTTTTTGCTGCTGTAATATTCTACCACCCTTGCCAGATGTGAACACAGATGATGACCTTGCTGTTATATAGATTACTCCATTCCTGTCCCCCTTGTTTGAATCTTGCTTTGAATCCTCAGTTGTTCCCCTATCAGCTTGATGAAGGCTCTTTTCAGAGATGATGACAAGCAGAAGAGCTTCACATTAATGAAATGTATGAGGTTCAGTGTGGTAGTGCAGGTGGAGTCGGGCCTTTTCTCCTGATGTGGTGTTTGCCACACAGAGTTCCTGCCCGTTTGCGCAGGGGTCAGGCAGTTCCAGCCTATCCCCAGCCAACCACAAGGAGAGTCACATGACCAAATCTTTATTTTTGCTTTGGTTAATGGATTTGTCCTAACAGCTGCTGTCCATAAGGCATGATCTTTTTACTTGTTGAAGCAGTTTGTGTGTCTTTCCTAAGTTCTTCCTACCTGCTAAAATCTTTTCCAGAGCTGTCAGTTGCTGCAGACATGCAGCCTGACTGCCTGCCTTTACCTGACAAGAATAGTGACATCAGTGGCCTCGGGGACAGAATAATATTCAATTCCTTCACTTCTTCCCTCATTATTTTTTAAATTAACGTGGTGCAGGAGTTACTACATCTAAGACAACCTAATGAATGTAGATAATAGATTTACCACTAGGTAGTTCACTGAAATAAAGGGCACACAGGCCCCTTTAGACAATGGGCCCAAACTAGACCAAAATCAGTCAGGAGATATGGTATCCCACCACTGTGCTCTGGCTTGTGGTGTCAGTATTATTTGGATTTTCCTAGTCTCCTCTCAGTCTGGATAATGGGGATACATTACCACAAATAAATCAGTGATAACATTACATTATTCATCTTTTGTCTCATTAGTCCACGGTAACTGGAAATTCAAAATGTAAAGTAATGGTTGAGATTTTGCTGTTAACATGGCAAGATATCAGGAGACCATACCAGAGACCAGAAATCACTCCTGTTTTGCAGTATAAAACATTACCCATGCAAGGAGGTAAGCAAGCAGTTTACCATAAGCTGTGAGCTGCCACATTCATTTTAGGGAGATTAATCTCACTAAATGAAAGCATTTGTGGAATTGGGTCACAGGGCTTCACATATTCAAACTTGTGTAAGATACAAAGTGATCAAGCTCTGTGAACCTTATTTATTTTACATAGATATTTATAGTAGTAAACGGGTTAGTATTTATGTTGTCAAAGCATGACAGTAGTATAAAATATGTTTTAGGTTTTATTTGTTTTCAGTTCTTTGCATTTTAAAAGCTCTACTTTGAGTTGTTATACCTTCCTAGAATTTCATGGTTTATATAATATACTTGCAACATACTGAAATTGCAATTCTCAAAGGCAGTGAAGAAAATAAGAGCATGGCACAATGTGGAAATTCAGTGTTAAATATGCAGAGTTGGGACCTGATGAGATGCATCCCAGAGTCCTGAGGGAATTGGCTCATATAGTTGCCAGGCCACTCTCCATGATATTTGAAAAGTCATGGCAGTCAGGTGAAGTTCCTGGTGACTGGAAAAAGGGAAACATCACATCCATTTTTAAAAAGGTTAGAAAGGAGGACCCTGGGAACTACTGACTTGTCAGCCTCACCTCTGTGCCTGGGAAGAACATGGAACAGATCCTCCTAGAAGCTCTGATAAGGCACATGGAGGACAGGGAGATGATTCATGACAGACAGCATGGCTTCACCAAGGGCAAGTCCTGCCTGACCAACCTGGTGGTCTTCTATGATAGAGTGACTACATCACCAGACAGGGGAAGAGCTATGGATATTGACTAACTGGACTTCTGTAGAGCCTTTGACTCAGTCCCCCACAACATCATTCTCTCTGAATTGAAGAGATACGGATTTCATGGGCAGACTGTTCAGTGGATGAGGAATCCTCAGTATCAGTACAGGCTGGGAGATAAAGGGATTGAGAGCAGCCCTGTGGAGAAGCACTTAAGGGTACAGGTGCGTGAAAAGCTGGACATGAGCTGGCAACATGTGCTCACAGCCCAGAAGCCAACGGAACCCTGGGCTGCATTAAAAGCAGAGTGGGCAGCAGATCAAGGGAGGGGATCCTGCCCCTCTGCTCTGCTCTCATGAGACCTCACGTGTAGTACTATGTCCAGCTCTGGAGCTCTCAGCACAAGAAGGACATGGACCTGTTGGAGTGAGTCCAGAGGAAGACACAAAAATGATCTGAGGACCAGAACACCTCTCCTGTGGAGACAAGTTGAGAGTGTTGGGTTGTTCAGCCTAGAGAAGAGAATGCTCCAGGGAGATCTTATGGCAGCCTTCCACTACCTGAAGGGAGCTACAGGAAAAATGAGAATGGTGTTTTTAGCAAGACCTGTTGTGACAGAACAAGGGGTAATGGTTTTAAACTAAAAGAGGGAAGATTTAGACTAGATAGAAGGAAGAAATTTTTTACACTGAGGGCAGTGAAACACTGGAACAGGTTTGACTAGAGAGGAGGTAGATGCCCCATCCCTGGAAACATTCAAACATATATATACTCTAATACATAATTATTGAACCCTTTAAGGTATTCTTAATGGAGATAGCAAGATCACAGAAGCCACCTGGCAAAGTAGGTGACTACCTTCCAGTCCTCATCCCCTTGGGAAATGGTAGCAGAAGAATGAGACAGCAAAGTCTGTAAAATCTGTCTTTATTTATAGTCTGCTTTAACTTCAGCTGCATATAATGGAAGCCTGTTTACTACAATGGCATTTGAAAATGACTCTCAGCAGAAACTGGTCAGTTTAATGAGAGTAACTGGAGTATGTGCAGCAGTGCATGATCTATGATATTTTCATTCCTCTCGCTCTACAAGAAGCAAATCTTTTTTCCTTTCTCAACAGGATTTCCTAGTGATTTTCTCATACAGTTGAGGCTTTTTGTATTATGACAATTAAAACTTCAATTTTCTTCTTAAACTAGAACCTCATTTAGTATGCGTGGCTGATGCTCTGCTGAGCTCAAAACATTTTTTCATTGATCTATGCCAGCAGAAGTTATGGCTCTCCCAGATATTTTGCAGTGTTTGAGGCTATTCTACTGTATTATTTATCAAGATAATCCTTGCGTGGATTGTGAGCAGCTTGTTGTGTTAACCCCAGAGTGTCATCTGATTATCCTGTGGTCTTTCAGCAAAAGTCAGTTCTGAAGGGGGAGGCAGTGCTGGGAGAGGAATCTCTTCCTCGTGTATATTCAGCTCTTGGGACCATCAGTTCAAAATGTATGTAGATCTTTGAGGTTTGCTTGATTAAGATCTTATGCTTTAGAAGAATTGCCCCTGAATTTTTACTGGGTTTGGGAGATTGGGGTTGTTTTGTGTTTGGTTGGTTGGTTTGGTTTGTTTTATCCTTTTTGTTTACCAAAGTTCTGCTGACAGAAAAGGTAACCAAAGGCTTTGTTCCCCACTCAGCATTCCTCACACATTGTCTAAAGGACCATCACAATCACCCTTAGAGAAATTTGCTGAACTAAACATCTGCTTTTATTGAGATTTTGCAGAGCGATATCTCTTTGTGTGGTTTCTCTTTTGCCAAAATGCATTATATTGTTAAATACTTCGAGAATTTATATACTTATATATTCATATTTAAATACTTTTCTTTATATTTAAATATTTTGCTGCATTTGTGGATCAATGATACATTGAGCATATTCCTTCACTTGCCAAGAGTAACAGCGACACCCTATGGCAAATTCAATAGAGGACTTGCACCGAATTTCCTTTACTTTTTTTTTTTTCAGAGTCATCTCTGAATTTCTTACGCTGTGGGGAGTATGACAGGTGGAATCCCTCCTCTACACAAAGGAGGCCTTCCTCAGTTAGTCATGTGTCTCTCATTGGTTGTTTCCATTACTGGAATACATGTCTAATGAGTACTTTAAGATACAGAAAACACTCTCACCTGATAGTTAAGTACTTGAGAAGGTAGAACAGGAAATGTAGAAGTTGAGAAAAGATTACACTTCAGTTTAAATTGATGTTGTAGGAGTATGCTGCTGCTCGTGATCTTCCATGCTATTTCTCTCTAACATGGAAGCTGTCCACTGAACCATATTGGTATGAAATGACTGAATATCCACAATGTAAAACTGTACTACATGAGCAACTAAATGTTGAAGTTAGGATCATCCTACTAACTTACTTTCATCATTACTTTGCTTTGCTTAATGAGTCTAAATAAGACAATTACCATGGAAGTACTGACCTAATTGTTTCCTGTTAAGTCCTTCAGTGCACAGTACATAGTTCTACTGTGTTATTCCTTGCTAATGTAAAAGACGTGTACTCTAACGTGACAGTTAAAAAAAAAAATAAAAAAATTAGTTCATCCTTTGACACTTGCTATGTCAATCAGGCAACTAAATATTATAGTCTGCATGCTGAAAGTGGGTTAAGCCTCATACATACTAAAGAGTTGCCAAAAGAATGAGTTTAAAACTTAGTAAAAGGAAGTGATGTTCTTTTTTGATGGTTGTGGGTTTTGGTGAAGGTTTTGGGAGTTTGGTTTTGGTGGTTATGGGTTTTTGTTGTTGTTGTTTGGGTTTTTTTACTGTTGGAGGTTTAAGAAATATTGGACAAAGATCCTTGCAAAACTCTATCTGAATCTTCTGTAAAGCACAGATTGCTTTAAAAGATTAATGGACTTGAAAGGAAGAATGTAATAAATGAGGCTGTGTGTCTTCTGTGCTCGAAATGTCGTGTTCTATCAAGAGTCCATTTAGGTTAGGTGTTCAGGTGTCAGGGCAGTGCTCTTTCAGCATTGGAATAGACGGCATTAGTCAACAGCTTATTCTTGAAAGATTTTCATAAACAGATTAGACAATTATCTGTGACAAATATTTTAGGTAGAGTTGGCCCTATCTTGAAACACAGCGATGGAGCATATGGCTTATCAAGGTTCTTTCCTGTCCTTCCTTCAGTGAGTTTATAGTTATGTCAGTGTACTTTGTGCTTTAAATAGTATTTTGTGCATATTCAGCATTATAGTTTCCCAGATACAAAGTCTCATTCTGTTTGCTTGAGTGTCATCCAGAAAAATGCTACCTTTTTCTATTTGTGGGCTCTGGCAGACCTGTGTCTGGTGCTGTACAGATAGCTACTTATAGTGAGAGTATTTATGTTGAACAAAAAGCATATTACTTCTACCATCAAAAGTCCAGTGTATCCCTGAAGGACTGGCAGACAGGAATGGCACTGGCACTGGAGACCAGCACAGAAAGGAAAAATAAAAGGGCAGCTCCACTTTCAAGCACAGCTTCTCTTTGGTTTTACAGGATCTCTGCAGGTCACTTTTCAGACTGATTCCACCTTACAAAGTCAAGCTGTCATAGACCATAGTGCCTGTAATACTGTCCTCCTGGTTCCATGGTTACTCCCCTGGGAATATGCTGTTTCAGAAAAGAGGATTTTGCCATGTGGCTTCAGGAAGATTGAAAGATACAGGTACTCTGATTTTCCCTTGAAAAAGCAATATGGGACATGAATTGGGACAAATCAATTAATGTGCCCGTCCTTGTGCATTCTGTGCTTGTATCAAATATATTATTGATTATAATTCTGTAACTTTCATCTCTTCCCAAAATCTTCAAATCTGCTTTTTGCTTCATTGGCAGGTAGCTACTCTTCCTTGCCTTTGCCCATGCAGCTACCATTCTGTTGCTCAGCTCTTCTGACTTACTATTTTCCTCTGTTACTTATTCAGATTTTTCAGTCTTTCTTCATATTATTTTTTTTCCATTCTGTTTTTTCCTCAGTTTTTCTATAAAACCCTCTTTGTCTGGAATATGTGACTTCCTTTCCCAACTGACTAGTTAGAGCACTCTGTGAAAAGGATGGACGATGGGCAGGCTGCACTTGTGTATGCTCATGTGTATAGCGAGGCCTAGCTCACTGGTTTTGTCTCCTCCTGGCATATGGCTCCCTGTAACCTGTGCTTCCCTCCACATAACACTTTATATAATTTGAAGGCACTGCTTGACAACAGGTTGCATTTCAGTATTGTTTAATTTGGGCTTATAGTTATTTGCTTTAGCTGAGATTTAGGAGAAAATATTTTGATAACTCCAAAAGCAAAATTGGATAGTGTTTTATGTGTTGCTTTATATTTGGATGAATCACACAGTATTTGTGCAAGAGTAACATTTTATTGAAGTCCTATATAAATTGTTTCTCTGATACCTTGTATGCTTTTCATATCATACCAGATTCTCTCAGATACAGATTTCCAATTACAGAAGAAAAAATAGTTGAGCTTTTACTCTCTCTTTTTGCTTCTTTCTTTGTTCTTCTCTTTTTTTTTTTTAATAAAACAGAGTGATAGCTCTTCTGCACATAGCTAAATATTTAAGAATAGACAAGAATACAAACATGAAGGAAGAATGAATTTTTAAGACAATTCTTAAGAATTATCTGCAAGCATTTCATTGTCTCCCTTTAGTGAACTGGGCTTTCCCCTTAGCTGCCATTGTAAATATATTTCACAGCATGTGGATGATACAAAACAGGAATAACAGAGGCAATTTTGTTATCAGAGCGCACTGAAAGCCAGAGGTGCAACAACTTCATGTATTTTTGACATATTAAATTATTTTCAATTATATAGGAAGTGAAGATAAATTTCAGGGCTAATGCTGTAAAGATGTATTTTCTTGATTTTTACACACTACACTGTCCTACAGAAGTTAATGAGTTTAAGGTTTTAGAGTGATTGTTTACTTGTTTGTTTTTTATATGCTGTCTCTGTGGACCAAACCTTCTTTCTTAGAAGTGATGAGAAATTGGCCACTGATTTTTCCAAACAGGAATATGTTTTTTGCAATACTGGCCAAAAGAATTGTCCATTAAGAACAGTACAGAGAGATGCTATTAATTTATTTACATTAACAGTAATGTTTGTGTAAATTAATAGCATTTTTTGTGTATGAATTACTCTTAATAGTACAAATTAATAGATACTGGATGAAATATTTTATTCTTTGTGAGTGCTCAATCCTGCATGATTTACAAATATGTGGAGCAATATCAAGCTAATCAACATAAATATCTTTTTGTTGTTGTTGTCGTCTAGGTTAATATGCCATATGGCTGCTGATTTTCATAGTTTAATCCATTCTGGGAATGGAAATAGGCACCTTTATTATTTGGAAATACTATGAATGCAACTAGCAATTTGAATCTACTAATTTATTAAAGTCTACTTAAATTTGAAGAATCAGTTGTTTTACTTCAATAACAATTTCTAAGCAGGTCATAAACTGCATTTCATTTTACATTAAGTTCTCCAGACTAAGTTAGATTTATCACCTTCTCTTTTGTCTGCAAACCTTTCAAATTTTTACCAGTATAAAGAAACAAGTCACAGGAACACATGCCCCGTTATAAAGTAATCTATATACATCTTTTACCTTGTCTCAACTCCACTTGGTTATTAATTTGAAAAGGTCACAATACTTAAGACCACATGAGTTAAGTTTCTTACATTGTTCATGAATCATCTTAGTCTACAACTACATTATATAACACTACTTAGTTTACACAAACACACAGGATATTTGCAAAACTGTACGAAGATTTTTCTGAAGGTAACTACGTTTTGAAAATTGGTCTTTTTAGTGCCAGTTTGGTCTCCCCAGGAAGTCAGTAATAGAGACAATCACTGTAAAAATGTCTGTTGGCTTCATTTAAGTATTTTGTATCAAGGCTGATATTAAATGATATCAACTTACTTGTTTTTTGGGTTTTTATTAAAAAAATAAGGCAAGGGGGTATGCAGTACATATGTATAAGCATATACCTGCCTGATCAAGCCTGCAAAACTGGGGAACAACTGGAATACCTTTAGCGAATTAGGTGCCAGCTTTACCAATATATTACTCCAGTTTTACACAGTGCTTAGTCTCCTGAGAGCAACTAGAGTAGTGCAGTGGCAAATCAGCACCTCAGCCATAAGAACTTGTTGTCAGTTGATCTATGAAGACCTTGCTTTTGCTGTTTTGAGTAAACACATTAGACATGCGCAACAGCAGCATGTCATTTGGTACATGCATTTGATTTGGATTACAGACTGGAATAAGATTATAGTCTGCCTATTTAGCCAGGTAACCTTTAATCTTGGACAAAATCTTGCAGTCATGGTCCAGCCTCTCCCCATGTTGGAACATCCTGCTTCACTTGGTGGATCTGCTTCTGTAGTTCATCTCTGTCCAGCTTCATTTTTGCTTCTAGAACTTGCCGTAGAGACCCAATGCTCTCATAAATAGCTGCAAATCCTAATTGCACATGAGAATTAAGTTAGTTCATAAACAAAAGCAAGGGTGTCACATAATTACTATCAGGATGCACTTCCTGCCATAACATGCTACTTTATGCTAGGAAGATAGCAAAAGTTCTGCAGAAAAATAGGACTATAATTTTGTGCTGAAGGCAAAAATGCCCTTGATCACAGCCAACCTGTGTCTATATATGCTCTATATGCACTTTAGAAGTGCGAATACAATGTCACCTCTCGGTGTGAATTTCACACTCAGTGAAAATACTTTTTAATCCCACAGACGCAGCCATTACATCTGGGCCAAAAGTCCTTAAGCTACTTTGATACAAGCAAAGATATTTTGCCTATTATCACGGGTCAATTATTGTTATCAGATTTCGGAATAAAGAATTTTATAGCTACAATCCTACCAGCATTAACTTCAGCTTTCATTTCTTTTATATCTTCATTTATCTCATTTTGAAGGTTGCCAATGCGAATATTTATCTTTTCTTCAGTCTGTTTTGCTTCATGTGCTTCCATTGTTATCTTCTGTATTTCTTCTATTTTGTCAATTTTCTCTGCCATTTGGTTGAATTTCATCTCTATAGCTCTTTCACTCATTTCCTGGAGCCAGGAAAAAGAATTTTAATGATTTACTTGGTATATGAAATTACAGTGTTCTTTCACATATATACCATAGGTATTGATTAATCATCTTTTATGTGGAATTCAAAAGTCTAAGGTATTATAATTTTTTTATAAAATGGTTTAAACTGACTTGATTACTGTAGACTAAAATCCTGATCCATTTAGAAGTGATCAGATTTATCTATAGACTCTCAGGCTGTGCAAATGTTACACTTAGCATCAGTTAAAAGACTTAAATATTGAGGAGGTCCAAAAATATCTCTCAAATACGTCAGTTACATTATTAATAATGCTTTTGACTGCTTAGGACATTTTAATGAACTTACAGTGTTTTCTTTAAAAGTCAGTGAGAGTTGGTCAATTTTTTGCACAAGCTCTTTTTCAATTCTTTCATGTTCCTGTTCCAACCAGGTACGTGCGGACAAAATCTGACTGCTGAGTTCCTCAACAGCATTTTTTAATCTAAAAGCATAGTAGAGATTAGTAGATACAAAAGAGCAGAACATTTGGTCATTCAGCAGTGACATTTTTATGCATGTTCATGAAAAAAATATAATGGCAATTGAATACATTTTTGAAACCATATTAAGGTGAATCTTTGAACTTTAAGGCTATTAAACTGGATAAGGTAGCATTGTTTTAGAAAAGATGAAAGAGCACAACAAAACCAGCTATTTGTATGAAAGATCACAACATTTTAAGGCACAGTAGATGCAAATTCTTTGCAGTATTGAAAACACAAGACGGTCTACCATTCAGGTTATAATTTTCGTGTCCATAGGTCTTAAATCTGAAAAAAGATTTGGTAAATATTTACTTTAGTGGCAAAGCTAGTTCATATATCCCCACTTATGTTTCCTGTGCCCACCTCAAGTTCACACCAACCAACTGTGCCAGTGAAACTGTTTCTTTAGACAGTCTTTCTTTAGACAGTCTTTTTTTTCCAGTGAATATTTGAAATACAGATCTATTCTTTCATCCGATGCAAATAGTTCTCTAACGACGTAATAGGTGGGATTGCATGAGGATGGCAATAACCAGGACTGCCACTGAGTGAAATGCCTGCAGAGGAGTTAATATCTGACTTGAATATATCCCTATATAATGTCTAGTAGTAGCACAGTAGCTTATCATTATTAATTTATGTATTTGAGTTATATGTTCATATTTAAAGCCAATTTAAAGCAGTAACTCTTGGTGAATGTTGTGCCACACTTTATGATTTTATGAGTAGAACTTTTTGCCCTGCTCTCGACAGCCACCTCCAGCATCTTTTGCTTCACACTGTTCTTGCAAAAATGTACCGGGTTCACTCTTGAAAAAATCCTTACTCGTGTTCTTTAATATAAGTTCTGCCTAAATACTTAACTAGGGAATGAATAGACTTTTCAAAATTGCCTAACCACATTATGGGCAGGATTCCTGCTGAAAGCCAGTCTCACTTGACAGACCGTTTTGCTTTTGTAATATCTGTTGGGCACACATACATATTTAAACAAGTTCATGCATTTGTAGACCCGAAGATTACAACAGAGAAACGTGGAAAATCGAGGCCCTGTCTTCCACGTGCGTGGCAGCAGCAAGGTTTCCCGGCACTCACTTCATATCCAGAAGGTGGAGCTGTTGGTTGCTCTCTTTGTAGGCCATCTTCAGCTTTGCTTCTTGTTGCATTATTGATTGCTCTACTCTGCTCAGAAGATGAGATATCTGAAACAAAATTCAGAATTTACTATTTTTCAACAGTATTTCATCACAGTCTCAGTTGGGATGTCTTATTAACAATAGAGGAGATCTTAAAGAAGGGCCATTTTTTCTAACATTTCAAAAATTACTGAATTTGCACATCACAGGTTTCACAGGGTGTTAGTGGTTGGAAGGGGCCTTGGAGATCTTCGAGTCCAACCCCCCTGACAGAGCAGGATCATACAATTTAGCACAGGTCACAAAGGAATGCATCCAGATGGGTCTTGAAAATCTCCACAGAAGGAGACTCCGCAACCTCTCTGGGGAGCCTGTTCCAGCTCTCTGTGACCCTGACAGTAAAGAAGTTCCTCCTCATGTTAAGGTGGAACCTCCTGTGCTCCAGTTTACATCCATTCCCCCTTGTCCTATC
>JANHFX010005820.1:0-12069 GCA_027560015.1 Chloroceryle amazona | reverse complement strand
TACATCCATTCCCCCTTGTCCTATCACAGGGCACGGGTGAGAAGAGGCTGTCCCTTTCCTCTTGACACTCAGCCCTCCTCTATTTATAAACATTTATCAACTCTCCTCTCAGTCTTCTCTTCTCTAGACTAAACAGAATGCAGCTAGATACCAAGATTCAATCTAATAAGGACTGTGAGCAGATACACCTCTCCATTTGTAAATCTGTGACCTCCCAGGATAATAATTAACAGCAATGAAGTCTGTGTGAGTTAGACTATAACTTTTACCTGTACATGGATTGCTTTGGTCTAAATATCATACCTGTATTTCTGCCTCTTTGATTTTGGATTCTAAGATCAGCTTAGAGGTATGTTGGTCTTTACTTAGGCTCTGAAGTCTTTCATACGTAATTTTATGCTCTGCAGACAGTCTGGCTAACCCAGCATCACACCTGTTGGAATAAGTAAATACCAAAGCAACAGCTGAATGGAAGGTAAAGTCCAGGCTTTTTAAATTATCCATTTTACACTGGGCATTTCTATGAAATTGCTGGCTGTCTAACAAGGCAATGTTGTATAAGATTGTAAGAATGGTGATATATCTCATGGTATTCGGCAAACTGCTCCCAAATGGAACTAGAAGTCGCATAGTCCGCCACATACAATTCCTATCTTCTTGTCACTGACATAATATGTGTAGACTGTGTTGTTATCAATTAGGGAAACTGCATTAGAAATGCAAAGTTTTTTGTCATACTCCCAAAGACATCTGTTAAGGTATGTGTGGTTTCACCTACATGACTAGAAGCCTAAATGATCGAGGAACATTTTTTCATTACTGTAGCTGTGTTCCTCTGAGGTTTACATACTTAATTTTTATTTGTGAAATAGTAGTATACAATTAATGTGTGTAGTCAACAATGTGGGGTGATTTTTTTACAGTTACTAGTCTTTATTTAGGTAAAAATGTCATTGAAAGCACTGACAATTTTGTCTCACAAAAGACTGTGAAATGCAGTCCTGGAACATAATAATTATTGTTTCCTTTCTTCACATTGGAACATCTATTGATGCTGTAACTTTTTTCAGAATAAATGTGCTATAGAATGCATGCATTTTCTACCACATTTCAAAATAATTTGGTCAGATGGATTTCGTCTACAGTAATACAATAAGGACTTTAACTGAGCTGTAAAAATATCAGTACTGTAATTTCAGGAGTAAAACCTCTGTGAAGTATGAATTGTATATATTTTTTTGCTAAGGGAAATATGTGACTGGCAATGTTACCGAATTTCATCTGTGAAATTGATAGAGAATGGACAGCAATTACAAACTGAGAGAAAAGGCAGTAAAATGGAACAAGCTAAGGCACATTAAGACATTACCTAAACCAATGACACATTTTAACCTCTTTTTAATCGCACTTCAGTTTGAAGGCTTTCCTTTCAACATGTGTTTTTGTCACCTCGGTTACAGCAACTACCATTATCATTTAACATGAAGGGAAAGTTACAGCTAAAATGACGAATGGAGCATCTACTTAGTTGTACAGTATAATTTCAGTATAAGACACAAAATAACATATAGAAATTATAAAAATTGTGGAAATTAATTTACAGTTTAGCAGCTCAGCATTGTGAGACCAATTAGTAATGCCTGTAGGAAGACCAACTAAGGTTCACATAGGAGTGCACCATACTTGTAGGTCTTACTATCAGGCAGTTTCATTAGAAAGACAGGAGAAGCAAAATCTCTCACTGTTGTTAGAATCTGAGAGAATCAGAGGACTGAAATAATCTTTCATCTAGTCATCCAAAGCCTACAGGTGATAAGTAATAGACAGCAGCTCAGCCAGTTCTTCTGCCAACTCTTTCAGCACCCTAGGATCAATCCCATCCAGACCCATAGACTTGTTGGGATTTAAGTGGCACAGCTGGTCACTAACTCCTGGATTACAGGAGGGCTATTCTGTCTCCCCATCCCTGTCTACCAACTCAGGAGCCCAGTTGCCCTGAGGATAGCCAGTCTTTTTTGTTAAAGACTGAGGCAAAGAAGGTGGTAAGCACCTCAGCCCTTGTCTACCTTACAATGTTCCCCCCCTCATCCAATAAGGAATGGAGATTTTCCCCCACCTTCATTTTGTAATTAATGTATTTATAAAGGCACTTTTTATTATCCTTAACAGAGATAGCCAGATTAAGTTCTAACTGAGCTTTTGTGTCTCTAATTCTCTTTCTACATGACCTTGCAACAATGTCCTTAAATGCTTCCTGATTCACCTGTCCCTTTTTCCAAAGCTGATACTCTCCTTTTTTTATTTTTTTTTGAATTTCTTTTTCCTGAGATCTTGCAAAAGCTCCTTGCTCAACCAGGCTGGTCTTTTTCCCCCACCAGCTCATTTTTTGGCACATAGGGACAGTCTGCTCCTACACCTTCATAATTTCATTCTTTAAGTAAGACCAGCCTTCCTGGGCCCCTTTGTTTTTGAGGGATGTTTCCCAAGGGACTTACCAAACAATCTGCAAGTCATAGTAAGGAAAAGCAGTAGTTATTTTTTTCTGGCATACTGAGGAGTATTTTTTTGTTTTCTTCAATCTCTAAGAATCAAAACAGAATGGTTGTTCTATTCAGTATTACCAGGGACTAGATAAAGCCTGTGGACAAAGCCTATTTCAGTACTCTGCAATAGAATCCTATATAAATATGCTATAATGGTACGTACAGATTTTTAATGTTCATGTTTTATTATAATAGGAAGTGTTTCAATTAAAATACCAGTATTTCAGTGAAAAACAAGTAGCTGAAAAACAGATAGTGAAAAATAAGTTGATAGATCCAGGGGATCCACTGTGCTAGAACAGCAGAGCTGGTAGATTCCAAATAGCCTGGATCAGGGAGCCCAGGTCAGTCCTCACTGTGTGCATCACATCTCCTACTCAGCAAGTAGCTGGAGTGTAGCAGATTTATTGTACTTGTGAAGTTCATAAACGCAGTGCATCCCAGATGCATGTCTCATTTTCTGTGCAGTGTAGGAAAATCTGCCTACATGTAATGACTACAGGGTGTTTGAAATGAATCAGATCTGTAATGTATATGAAAAAAAAAATCTATATATGCAAAGTAGGCCCAATTTGGACATGCATAGTTGCCATTCCTCTGGATGTTTCAGCTATCAGGAAGCTTCTAGAGACAGTTACTGCTAAGGTTCTGACCAGGCTTCTGTATTTAAACTTTCCAGACAGATGATGATAGGCTACAAGCTATTCTGTAAATAAATTATAAGGTACTACTCATGAGTTTTATGATCTACTGTCACTAGAAATAGAATTTGTAAATCTATGTTATATAAAATTGCTAACATCAGGGACAGGAGGTTGGAGTAATGGATCTGTTGGCATCTGTCTAATTTTCTGCTGAATGTGTCACTGAATTTAACAGAGGAAATATTTTTCTTAAAGGGGGTAATAATGCTATTCCTTAGGAAAACATACAGCATCATTCATGGTGAACAATGTAATGATGCTTTATGAATTCATCAGTAAATTATGCTTAATAAGAAATGGCCCAGAGACATGAGCTATAATGTACATTCAATCTTCTGTTAGGGGTATTAGTTGATTCTGTGATGCAGATGAGGGCAACTGTGAGGTCAACTGTGAGGTCTGTCTGAATCTCACTCCTCCAGAGCTATGGGTAGTGTGATTCTGGAGCTGTGCTTCAGAATTGCATGTGCTTATAGGTGTATCCCCGTTCTCATCTTTATAAGCAGCAGCTCTTAAGAAATAATGAGAGACAGTTGTTCGATGATATATTGTCATGTTACAGAACAGTTGGTGTTAGGAAATAAACACCGCTATCTACAATACTGAAGTTGAATAGGATATTTAGTATGCATGTAATTACTAGAACTGAAATTTGGCCAGAATCTTGAGATTGATACTAAAATTATTACAGGACCAAAAGTCTCAGGCTTAGGTGATTTACTGTCATGCACCATATATAAACTGATTCACATTGATTGTTCATCTGCACACTTCTAGCCTAGAGCAAATGTGATGTACTTGGAGTTAAATGAAGCTACTGTCACCACAGCCAGAGCCATATGTAGGACCTTGACTGTGGCTGATGCACACACTGAGTTGGTGACCCTCAGTAGCTTGATCATGTTTCTAAGGTTTCACTCTTTGAACTTATCTGAAAGCTAGCAGGACTATATGTAAAAGTAAAATTACATTAGGTGAGGTTAGTTTATTTTATATAAGGGACATTGGCTAGAGTAATCGGAAAAAGTTAATCTCAGGGAAAGTTCCTGGTATCTGTATAGTACCAAGAGCATAACAAACTGCTGTTTTGACCACGATCTCCAGATATGACTATAATCATTATTTGCAGGAACACTAATTTTCAAAGTAGAATATGTCTGTAAATAAAGGCAAATAGCTTTCATACCATGCTTTCATGATTTCTGATAAAGGGAAGCTTATTTTCTTCCTCATTCGGGGAATATTTTTATTCAGAGAGCATAATGCTGAATAGAAGATAGCAAAGGACAACAAACTGATTCACTTATGGCAATAAACGCAAATATCCAACAGTCAGACATAAGGCAGATTTGTATAACCTCATGCAACTATCAGATAAATTGCAACGCAGGTACAGTACAAGGGTGTTGCCCTAAGTAAATAAAGGAAGAAATCCTGCCACAGAGTGTGCTAGTCTGCCACCAATCCCCATACCAAGTAATTGGGACAGGCATGGACCCCGTTGTGAAGCTCATGCTGGCTTGTGTTTATTCACTCAAGCTCTGTTATTGAAAACAAATATTTCAGAAAATATTTTGCTTCATGAGGTGTCAGTAACTATGTTGCTTCAAACAGGGACCTATCTCAGGGTGTAGTATGATCTCAAAGTGGGCTTTATATAAAGAAGCAGAAAGATCTAAGCATGTAAATTTGACAGATTTCTCAGTGAGATAGATAAATAGGTGTATATATTTTTTCAATTAATTTTCTGATTTGATAAAATAAACTTGTCTAGTTCATTCCTATTTACTAAAGGATACTTCATAACTTAAGAGTGAGAATGTAAAACCTCTCTAAATTAATCTTAACAAGATGAGCTGTGAAAGTTACAGTGGAAACTTGAAACAATCAAATAATTAATGAAAAAAATTATTTTAAGGATTATTTTTGTAGGCTGTTGAAGGTTATCACTAAATCAGTTGAAGTGAAAAAAAGAAAAAAAAGATAAATCATCTGTACAATATAGACAGTAGGTGACATTATACTAGGACTAGTATAATTCCACCAAAGTTATTAGCCAAACTACTTTAGGCCAGATTAGCTCCTTTTTCTATAGCTACTTTGTTCAACTTTACAGACACTTAAGCAAACGTTGTTGTACTGGGGTTTATAAATGTATCATTGATGGCCAACATGAAGTGGGTGTAATTGCACAATTGCAACCCAGAGTTTCAAGTAGCCTGTAAAAACCTCTAGTATTTTGTAGTTTGCTGTTCCTTTTGTTTCAGCTACATGTAGTTTCTAATACAACTAACCAATAACTGAATGCATGGATCTTTACTTCCAAAATGTATACAAAAATATGCAACTATTCTGTCCTTTACAAGTGCAGATTGTTCCATGCTATATTTATAATTGTGCTAATTAATTTGTTTCAAAGATAGACCAGTCTAACCATAGTACCTTTCTAAACTTAACCTAATCCAAATTCCTAAGGAATGTGAGGTAATTTATTAAAAACTAGTTTCAGGAATTTCAGTAATTAAGGGTGATATTATTAAATTTAATATATAATTCTGGAATGTAAAGGATTATTATTAATTTTCTTGAAAAGACCAAGCAAAATTATCCTGGGAATTTTGCCAAAGTTGAATTTATCCCATCATCATTAACATTCATACTTCAAGATTTAAACAACATTAGCTAGTCTCCAAAATATACTTCCATGTTCACTTTTACCTTGCAACTCTTCCCCGAAGATCTCCTAAACCAGAAAGCTGCCGCATTTCCAGACTCTTCAGGGTAGAATTCGTTCCATAGCTGAGATTGTCTCTGACACGTATCTGTTCCTGCAGCATCTACAAAGCATTCATATGCAAATATAAACTCAGTATGTCACTTTTAATGTACACTTAAAATGTCACTCATTATTTCTCAGTAGTTCAGTAACATCAGATACCATTTTATTATTAGTCTATTAAAAGCTTCATCTTGTACTAAACCAGATACCTTTTAGCTAGTTTCTTACTTTTTAGTGTCCAATTTGCACATAAATACCATACTATGTATAAAGTAGAACTTCACAATGGAATGGAGACTTAAAAAGTTATTTTTATCCTTTCGGTTTTGCCACCACACCCCTGCTGCTCATGGCAGCAGAGGACAGATGTGAAGTCACATATCTGCATATGATTAGGTCATAAAAATGAGCAGTTTGATTTGACTACTTGGTGTCGTCAGTAAATCAGAAATGAAAGAAAGTTTATTATAGAGCTAAGGCATTTCCTGGTGTTTATACAGCACAGTCTTTGGACTGAAGTTGAGCTTGGTGTTAGTGTCACATCAGTTCATTTTTTCAGGATTTTCCAGTGTAGCTTTTGAAAGCAAGCTTATTAGGACCACAAAGGTTTCTGTGTTTATATGCTAATATCCTGTGCTATTTTCATAGCCACTGTAATTTTCAAACAGTTTTTCAAGTTATCAAAACAATTTATAAGCTTACAGGATCTTCAGACCTTGTCTGACCTTTACTTATCCTGTGGTAAACTTTCTTATTAAAATATAAGGGATAAGTAGCTGAGATGGCATTAGTCCTGTGAAGAATTCCTAACATACCTCAATGTCCCGATTAAGCTGCCTCACTATTGCCGTTATGTTTCGGATATGTTCTTCCAAGAGTTGCCGAGCCAACCGGTCACCCCCCCCTTTGTTCTGCATTCTGTGCAGAGTGGAAACAATGTCCTCCTTAATGCGAAAAGCGTGTTCCACAAGAGCCGCCGTTGTTTTCTCATGGCTTAGGATTCTGTCTTCCAGCTGATCCACCAGGCTTGCAGATGCCAGTGGGACTGCAGTCAACGCCTGGCTATGCAGTGGTATGTTTCGAACCCGTCTAGTGAAGAAGAATATCCAGAGATTGTTAAATTCATGCACAAAACTCTGTAATGTCTTTCTACTGGAGACAGTGTGATACTATCTTAGTAACAGTCCTGGGGAGAAGCACCAAAACTGTTGTAGAGAGAGGGCCCACTGCTACAAGTAAGTGGGTACTGTGTTGGTTACTCCATGTATCTAGTACAAAGGCAGGTCATACTCTTGTTGATGCTCTTTAAAGAAGCTTACAAAAGCATAGGATCTTAAGGATAGTAGCATTATAAAAGTAGTTACAATTCATAACTATAAATTGATTAAGAATTCAAATTCAAAACCCTTTTATTGAGTTTCAAAAGTAGCACTGTCTTTCCAGTTTTCAGGCTTAATCAAAGCAGTAACTATAAGATAGAGCAAATTAAATTGAAACAATCCAAGACAAAAAAGGAGTATCTCATGTTTGTTCCTTTTCTCACTCTCTATAGCTACACTGTAATACCATACAGAAGCTTGTTCCCCCATGAACTGGACAGGAGCATATGTACATGTCGAAACTGAGGTGACACCAAAATTATTACAAGCTTCTCATGGTCTTAGAAGTCAAATTTCCCCCCCAAATAGCTTACATATGAGTATCTTGGATAGTTGTCTAGAGTTTTCAAGAAAGCTCTGTGCTGTGTAGCTTCTGTGGAAAGCAATGGCACTTATGGGTGCTCAGAGCGAATACAGTCGGGTTGGTAATGCATGCAATCTTCTCCTGCTGCTATATTCTGTAAATAAAATTTTCAGAAGCATAGGTGGAAAACACAAGTTCAACCCCACTTGGAAAGAGGAGATGTTTTTCTTGGAACTCTGATATTTACTGTGTATTCTCCATGTTGTTTCCTGTTTATGAGCCAAATGAACAGTTTACTTTCACCATGATGACGCTGATAGAGACATATAAGGACTCCAACAAAGGTCATCTATGGCTCTTAGTTTCCACAGTTATTCCATGCTATTAGAAGACTGGCTGGAGTATATTGTTCTTACACTTGTAATCACTTGCAGTTTAAGCTACTTAATTTCTTTGGGAAAGGGTTAAGTAAAAGCTGAGTAAGAAATCATGATGTGGGCCATGCTTTGCATAAGACTACAGCATTTCATTTTGCTTTGCATACTAATGCTAAAGTCCCAAGTCATAGCGTTACTCTATATAGGGAATTGAGAGACACATCATCCTCTGCAATATGAAAAATTTATTTTTTACATTCCAAACTGTACCTTTCAGAAGGGGCAAGAGTTGGGAAGATTGGGCTTCGCTGGGCCATTTTCTGGTCAATAATTTATGTCTGTTGAAAAAGTACACATTAAATTATTTAATAGTCTATATTTGGCACTGAAATGACTTAATGCTTCTGCTTTAAGTGAACCTTTTAAGTAAAGTTTATTTTTTTGCTGACAGCTCTGATTTTAGAGTTCAGAAATTGCTTATGGAATAAATGTAAATAAAAATTGATACAAAAGAATGAAAACTAAAAACTGCTAAAAAGCTTTTTATAGTGAAAATAATACTCTCGAAAAAGGCAAGGTTGACAGCCTTGAAACTGAAAACTGCTGTTGACCCACAGAACTGGTTTGTCAGGACAGAGGCAAACAAACTTCTTGTCCCCAGTCTGCCTGCTGGCCTCAGACATCATTAATCAATTAATAAAAAAAAATCTACAGGATGAGCGTAAAGTTTAAGAAAGTATTGGCTAGAGAATGAAATAATAATATATCAGCAGATTAACAACAGATTTTTGGGGTAAAGTGTTTTTCAGGTAAAAGCATTGGCAGTCAGAAAACTAAATAAAATGTATTACATATCAGCATAGTTCAACAAAACTGAGTCTTTTATGAATTTCTATTCAGATCCAAATGACTGCTGTTTATGTTGTAAATAAATTCTTCTATATTTAAGTTTTAGACATAGCCAGCCAGACTGTGACAGACATTGCAGTAGGATAGGTCTGTTAAATAGCTTCAGAAAGACATTTTGGATATGTTACTGTGAGACCAGTACCTGGCTCAGTAGCCTTGGCTGTGACAAACTAATGAAAGAGATGGAAGCCTCAGTCAAATCTAACTATTCCCCATTATATAAAACAAACAAACATTTTGAACTACAAATAGAATGAACACGGTCTAAGCCTGAATTCCTTGGGAACCTAAAAACCTCACTGAAAACTAAAGGCTGATGTATTAAAAGAACTTTGCAATTGCTGATGAAATCTGGTGCAATATGCTGTACAAACAGAAAGAAAAAATAGGGTTATTGAAACAAAATAGTCAAATACCGATTGTAGAGAAGTGAAAGGACTACCCTCCGAGATCTCAAAATGCAAAGCATGTTTGTGCTTTAGAAACATATGAAAGCACTGCCTAAAAGCAGAGAGAAAACATTGTCACAGTATGTGTGTTCTATTTATAGCATGGTGCTTCAGAAACTACGAATTAGAAAAAAATACTTTTAAGAGAAGCTGGGTTGCTGAGCAGCAATGACACTAGTCTGGAATTTAGAAGGCCTGATTTTAAGCTCTTGCTCAGTCTCTGATCCTGATAACTTCGGACAAGCTATTTCCATGTCTAATGGCTCAATTTCCCTTTATGGAAGTTCAAGATAATGATACCTACCTCCTTGTTTAAATTCTTACATGCCTATAAGTAAAAAGCATGGTATAAGAGCTGGGTATCGTTATAATGAATTTGCATTCAAAATCCTGCACAGACACTGAATATCCTGCCCTGCAATTGGTTCCTTACATTCATAGTTTCCCAGTTTGTTTTTTTGAACAATGCCATTGCTCTGCAGAGCGTCCCTCATAGCCGTACCACAAGGTTATACAGTAACTGGGCACCCAGTTCTCAGTAGATCTGAGCTCTTAGTCCTCTGGACCATAACACATTTTAATGATCTTGATTCGGTGAAGAATTTAAACACTATTTAACTGTACACACAGGAATATCCCACTGATTTAAGAAGAGTTATGTGTATCACAGCAGCAAAGCACTGGATGCTACCTAGAAAAATGAAGAACAAATATTAAAAGTCTGTACATCTAGCAGTATCTTAGTGAAATATACCCTATAAAAAACAGCTAAACAAACAAATAATATCTAACTTAAGTGTTTTAATCTTATTGCCTTCGGTATCCATTTATTACCAATTGAAAAAAAATGTTTGCAGCAGAGTAAGCATAGAATTGATTGAAGTTTTTTACTTTTTCTTCCAGACTACCATTAGACATGCAGCTAAATGTAAATGTCTGGAGAAATTGTGCATGTGAAACAAAAGTTACACAGATGGACTTCTCATTCATTTCTTATTGCTAACTTCAGCACATCACTCACTGCACAGTTAGATATCTCATCATCAGTTATCATATTTCTTGATCTGATCCAACATCCCGACAGGTTAAGATCTTGTCCAGCAGTTGCACATAACTTTTCTGCACTTTAGAGCTATTTGCAGTAAACAATAATGGGTGTCAAATAATGACAAATTCCCTCTCTGTGTGTGTTATACTGAAGTAGACTAATAAATATAAAATAATAGAAAAAAATAAGATGTTCTGATGAGGGTAGTAATATCAGATAGCTCTAGTTTTCATAGCAGTAAACAGGGGTCAACTTAGATACTAGTTGAAATACTGGCTTCAGGTTGTGGGGGTTTTTTTAAATTATGTTGTTTCCTTCTTGATACTGCTATAGCAATTAAATCTTGTAATATTAACTTACAATATTTTGGTTGATTGATTTAATTTACTCAATATTCCAAATACACATCACATGGATGAGATAAAGATTTTTCTCAGTTGTAATTGGTATTCCTGTTTTCCAAAAATAACAGTTCACTTGATACGTAAGGCAGCTTTTCTCTACAAACATCTTGTTTATTTTCTGTGGGTTCTCCATTTCTCCTGTTTTGGAGGATAATCACACCTGTAGTGTTCATTTCTCCATCTTCCATTATATCCTCTGTCTAACACTTGCTGTAATATCTGTGCACCTCACAGCGTTTTTTACATTAATTCTCACGATATGCCTGGTGGATAGGAAAGCACTATTATCCCTGAAGACATTATTTTCCTCGTGTTGCTGGTATGGAAGTGAAGCACGGGGCGGCTATGTGACTTGCCACAAGTCACACGGGAATCAAAGCAGACTGAAACACCTGCCTAGGCAAACACTTTAATCACTCCTTTCTTCTTAAAATAGAATCCCCTTTGGTTGTGATACAGGGAGCACATGACGGCACCAGCCCAGGAGCCGCAAGCTCCTAGTGTTACTCTGAAGCACTTTGGGGCAACATTTTAGAGTAAGTGAAAAAGTCCCTGTGTCGCAACTTGGCAAAAAGAGGTCAAAACCCGACTCTATCAGTGAGTCACATGAAACGACCCCTTGCGAAACTCCCCTGCGGTGTGCGGCGGAGCGCCGGGAGGCGGCTCCCCACTGGGAGAGGGGTAGCCGTGGGTTGGACTCCAGGCCAGGGGTCCTCCCGAGAAACAGGTCTGAGAGCTCCGGTGCTCGATTGTGCTAATGCGGCTGTGCGGCGTTAGGGGTCCGAGCGGGAGTCCGTGCCTGTGCCACGCCGTGCGTGTGCACCGGCTCCGCCTGCGCTCTGCCTCGGTCGCCGCTCTGCCACGAAGGCAGGCCAGGGACCCGGCACCCCGCAGGGAGGGACCGCAGAGCTCCGTCGTGAAAGGGTCATCGGTAAACGCGGTGACGGTTGCGGAAACCCGGGCTATGCAACGGCTGACAGGACAGCACAGCGCGGACGCCACTCTAGGGCCATGCAATACGGAGGGAGGAGTTGGGACGGGTTGTCCGACGGGCGCAGGGCGCTGCGCTCACTCACCAGTGCTGGCTCAGGGCACGACCGGGCTGCACGGCTCTCCCCGCATCCCGGCGGCCGCCGACAGAGCAGCCCTTTCGAAGCGTCGTGGCCGCCTCTA
>JANHFX010005818.1:0-27377 GCA_027560015.1 Chloroceryle amazona | reverse complement strand
GATCCCGCCGTCTTCGGGTCCGCTCCCGGCAGAGTCTCTCTGCGTTCTGCTCAGGTTCCCGCCGTCGTGGCCGAGCAGGGGAAGGGGACGCGGGCTCCCAGTCCGTCTCTCGCTCTCGTCCTCCCTTTCCCGGGGACAAATCCAGGAGCGGAAGGTCAGCGCGAACCCGACAACCTGCGGGAGCCTACGGCTGCCGCTTGTCCCCGGAAAACATATCTATCTGCCCTTCTCGAGTCTTCTTCTAGAGCTTCTGCCACTCCACACTGTTTGGAGGGTCCCACTCTTCCCTTCCTACTCCCCGCCGGGACATCGTGTTGCTTTGTGACCATAAAAGTTTAGTTTTTCTTTTTCCTCCTGAATAACAGGGACCGGTGGATTTTGTTCCCTCCTTTAAGAACTGCTGACCACAACGACGACATATGAGAGGGATCTGACCAGCAGAAACGTGCTGATGGGGCACGGGCAGGACAAAAGGAAGGACACTTTGGTTTCACTAGGTCCTGCAAAACTGCCACCTCTGGTTCCCAGCAGCAGAGCTGCAGAGGACCTCTGCGTATCAACTGGGGAACCTCTGGAGCATGCGGACCATCTGGTCATTTCAAGCCTAGGAGCCACTTTTGCCAAGCTTAAAACGTCTACCTCTGTGCTTCAACCTTTTGCATCTTATGTTGACTTTGCACGCTAAAGAAACACGAGAATCTGGCATGGACCTAATCCAGGGGTTTAGACCCCATTTCACTACCACCGAGACGTTTATTTATGGTGAGAACAGGGTTTACAGCAGCCTACTGCTTGCTTCAGACAGCAGCACCCAGGTGCTGGGGCTCTCATTTCTCTGTGAATATGCATGTTTATGGGATCCGTGTTGGTTTTCTTTTATGCAGAGTGTAGGGTCTCCCTTTACACAGGCCGGGAAGGCTGGAAAGATTCCTGTGGACCCCTTCCATATCCACCTGAGAGAGCAGAGACAGGGCTAAGCCTGCAAACTGCCCCCCCTGAAGATCAGAGGATGTCAGTGCTGCTTGGGGTGAGTCCTGCGCTCAGTGAACCTCACTTTTCAGCACAGAAAGCAAAGTGCTGCAGGAGCCCTTGAGGCAGAGGGGTTCCTGAACTTAGGTGAAAGCCCAGCTACCAGCATCCTGTCCTCCATGTGCATGTGGTTGAGGGCAGGTGGGGGAAAATTAATTGTTAGTAACCTCTCAGAGAAACACAGTTATCTTTGGTTTTAAGCTCCATGAATGTTTGGTGGCGATTAAGGCCTGCTCTTCTGCCTGGCTACAGCTGCTCCCAACACCTGCCAAATGGAAGCAGGAGCACAGAGGCCACATTTGGAGGAAGGACTTTGCCCCTCCTAGGATTATATTTTGTAATCTGGGCATGGCTGCATTCACTGGGGAAAAAAACCCAACAACTGTTTCCCCTCCCAAGCCTTTTTCCAAGCTGTCCTGATAAGAAGGGGAAATAAAGCACAACCAGCAGCTAGTCAGAGCCAACCACAGGACTGCAGGGACAGCCCAGACTTCTGCACACACAGCCATTCTCTCCTTCAGGGCCTGGGCTTCAGTGTCACCTAGCCTCTGTCCCACCTCCCTTTTCACAGAGTGGGATCAACTGCCTGCTCCAGTGGACTGCTACGACAAAATGTTTACAATCTGGTAACTTCCAGCTCCCACAGACAGAGGTGGGAGCACCCTGGGTCTCTTCTCCCCCAGCTCTTGGGTGGCTGATGAGTTTCAAGGGGCTGGAAAAGCCCCTAGAAGAGATGGGAAGATAGCACTGATCTGTTCAGAGCTGCAGCTAGGATGGGTGACTTGCTGCTCTCCCCATGCCAAAGGGAGAGTCAGCAAAGGCTAGGCTTAACTTTCCCACCAGTGCTTTATTTTTAACCTGAGCCCTTAGGTGGGCAATTGTGTGAATTTTGGCCAGTGGCCTTTCTCTTCAGTAACTTCTTTTTGTCTGGACAATCTTGGTGCTGTGAGTGACTGTGATTGTAAAACTTGGTACTGTGAACTTTTCCTATGTGATGTGAGATGTGTCGAGGGGATGCTAAGTTCCTGGCCAAAGGAGGTATAATTACAGGTGTATCATGCTTGTATAGATAGTGTTTCCTTACACCTTCCTTTTTCAGGAGAAATGAGATGATACCTGTACCTAGGAATATACTCCATGCTTCAGTCAAACAGCTGAATAAAACAGAAAAGGAAGTCAAGAAACAAAGAACTTCACCAAAACACAAGGTGAAGGAAAACAAAGTTCTTCACCCCCACCTATGTTTTGCTGCTCCTATGGCCAAGTTCATAATAGCACCCAAGAGCATCCCTAATACACTGAAGTGTAAGCATAGTTGAGACACTGGAAGAATCACAGCAGAATTATTTTAACAAGTCTTACTTCAGTACCCCTTCATAGCGCATAACAAAGTTGCTGTTTCAACAGTGAGTGCCTTTTTCCATTTAAGACATTATTGAGAAAATGGCATATTTGAAATTTATCCAGCCATGGCATATTTAAACCATTGACAGTGAAAGCACACTTCAAATTTGTCTGTGGATGTGAAGGTTGCCTGGGACAGATGACTCTGCAAAATGATGCTTCTGTTGCATAGAATTCCTTTGTAGAAAAAGTGGCTCTTTGTAGTGCCATGATTTCTAGGTTGTTAGTAAATGTGCTGTTGGGAGATCGTAAAGCTCGTGTAGTAGTTGGCTATAGAGATGCCCCCCTTGCAACTAAAAGGGCAGCTCTGCTGCCACTTCAATTGATTACTACAGAGAGACATGTAAAGATCTTCAGTGTCTTATTTATAAACCTGCTCCTCCTTTTGAATTCCCTTCTCTTTGTAATTGAGCTCTCACTTCCCTTTAAACCCTTCCACCACATAATAGATCCATTTGCAGAAGAGGGAGATAGTGGCACCACTAAAGTGCAAACAATACCTCACCTGATGCACCTTGGGCACCCACTGGATGTTCTGCCAACGTTAAATTATTGGTCCAGGTCAATAACAATTTGCTAAACAAAGTTGTGCCATATTAAGATATAGGTCCCTTGGGATTATGTTACAAGCCTTGTAACACAACTCAGCTCTTTAGCATTTTAATGCTCTCTCTTTACTAGCCTGACAAAAAAGATGACTATTCCCAGAAGGGGAAACTGAAGTGTGAGAGAAGGCCTGTGGCCAACGGACACTTGGCATCTCCCAGCATTAATCAGAACTTGTATTTTTTAAAAAGCAAGATTGTTAAAATAAAATTAGAAACGTGTCTGATTTTGCTCTTTTTTTTTTTTTCCATTTCCTTTGAATCCTCTGGGCTCTTCAATTTCGTATTCAGGGACGAAGAGATGCATTAGTTACTTGATTTCCTCGTGTTGGATTACTAAAATCCAGTGGGGGAGTGGCAAAGTGCCTCCCACTGTAAGAGAAGATAACCTTTGTGCCCACTGACAAACCTAAACAGGGTGTCCCTTGGCATGTTTGTAGATGACACCAAGCCAAAGAGCGCAGCTGATGTGCCCAAGGGAGGAGATGCTGTCCCGAGGGACCTGGACAAGTTTAGAAGTGGTCCTCTGTGAACCGTAAGAGCTTCAACAAGGCCAATTGCAAGGTCCTGCGCTTGGGTGAGGGCAATACCCCAGATCAGTACAGGCTGGGGACAGGGGAGGTGGAGGGAATGAGAGCAGTGATGTGGAGAAGGACTTGGGGGTGGTGGTGGATGAAAAGCTGGACACAAGCTGGCAGCAAGTGCCAGCTTATCAGCCCAGAAGGCCAATCACATCCTGGGCTGCATCTAAAGAAGCATGGTCAGCAGGTCGAAAGGTGATTCTGCCACTCTTGTTTTGCTCTGGTGAGACACCACCCAGAGTATTGTGCTCAGCTCTGGGGCCCTCAGCACAGGAAAGACATGGACCTGCTTGTGCAGGTCCTGAGGGGGGCCACAAAAGCTGTCAGGGTACTGGAGCACCTCCCCTCTAAGGACACTCTGAAAGCTGGGATTGTTCAGCCTGGAGAAGGCTCCAGGGAGACCTAACAGCCACCTTCCAGTACCTGAAGGGAGCTGACAAAAAGCCTGGAGAGGGCCTGTTTACAAAGGCTTGGAGGGAAAGGATGAGGGGCAACGGTTTTAAATTAGAAAAGAGTGGATTTACATTGGATGTAAGGAAGAAGTTCTTTATCATGAGGGTGATACAACACTGGAACCGGTTGGCCAGGGAGGTGGTGGAGGCCCCATCCCTGGAGACATTCAGGGTGAGACTTGACGAGGCTCTGACCAACCTGCTCTAGTTGAGGATGTCCCTGCTCTCAGCAGGGGGTTGGACCAGATGACCTCTAGAGGACCATTCCAACACAGACATTTCTATGGTTCTATGACCTTACTGCGGTCTTTCAGTACTTAAAGGGGACCTGTAAGAAGAATGATGGGGCCAATCATTTCAGAAGAGCCTCTTCCAAGAACTTTTTCAAACTACAAGAGGGTAGATTTAAACTATATATAAGGAAGACATTTTTTACCATGAGGGTGGTGAGACACTGTCACAAGTTGCCCAGAGAGGTGGTAGAAGCCCCATCCCTGGAAACAGTCAAGGTTAATGATGTCCCTGCTCAGTGGCAAGGTGGTTGGACAAGATGACCTTTAAAGGTCCCTTCCAACCCAAATCGTTCTATGGTAAGAGAGTTGGGATTTTTTCCCTGAAACAAACTTACTGTGAGTGAAAGCAAATTCTAAAAGCTGTAACACCAAGGGAGTTATTTGAGAAGGAAATGACTAAGACAAGAAAATCCAGATGACACTTTTGAGCTTCCTATTTAAATGATTTATAGGAATTCATACCACTTGAAAAAGGCTCATGGGAAAAAATAATCCGATTTACATGTTAGTTGCTGCAAAATAAAAAACCTTTAAGTGGGATCATCACAATGACAATTATTCACATAATGTGAGAAATGGGTTCTCGTCGGAGAAGCGTCGAGATCACAGCTGCCTCTTGCTTACCTCCTGTTGTGCGAGGTCCTGTATAGATGGGAAATAAAGGTGGCACCCAGTCTCAAGTTTGGCTCTATGCAGGGACTGTCTCTTTGTTAGTCTTCCGAGGCATGTGGCTGCAGAGCAAGTGAGCTGGTGTGACAGTCTCACCTCACTGAGCAGCCCTGCACAGAACCTGCTTTCCTTCAACACCCATTCTGAACAGCCATTGCCACACACAAGGGCCCTCAGCTGTATCCAGCTCAACGGGGTATCCAGCTCAACTGAGTCCAGCTGCAACGCTCTGCAGGAATGTTTTGGCATTTGTCAGCAAGTTTAGTTCTGGCCCTCAGTTTTGCCTCAGACTTTTGTAAGAAATACTAACCTCAGGAGTTAGGCAGAATTGAGGACACAGAAGTGTTTAAGGGAATATATCCAAAAGTATTTTTTTTTTTTTTAATTTAAGGAACAAAACACAAGTTACATATATTTTATAATTTTATATGTTTGTAACACAATATTGGTTGGAAGTCAAAAGAACAAATCTTTGAGATAACAGATTTTTGAAAAGCTGGAAAAATTATATTCAGATTTTTTATTTTTTCCCCAAGTAAATTTAGAAGGACAGGAAGATTCAAGTCTTCCTGGTGCTGAGATGCCCAAGAGCAAACAGCACTGCAGCAGTGCATTATAGAATACATTATAGAATACCCCATTCAGTAATTCTGTATTCTGCCACAATTCTTATAACTGTATGAGCAGCTTAAATCCCATTTTTTGCTCCATTGCTCCATTATTCCATTTTTTCCCCCTTCCTCTTGTTGCTGGTTTTCAAGCACATACCACCCAGCAGAGGTGGGGAGAATTCTGGAGACTCCTAATTAAAAGTTTATCTCGCGTACTGCTCTGTTATTCTACTCAGTATCTGAATGGCCACAAAAAATGCAGCTGCAAGTGAGTGAATGAGTGGCAAAAGGAAATGCCTCCAGACACATGTACCAACCAGGTAGAGACAGCAATAACCTAGTTGAAGTTTAAAGGCACACATCTTTAACACAGTATTTACAAAGTATTCAAAATATGTATTAAAATGACAATGCAAATTTTGCCATGTTATCTAAACCTATTTTACAAACCCTGGCCGTGACTTTTATCCAGTGCAATAGAACCAGTAGAGGCTGGAGGGCACTTTGAAGGCACAAGTGGATGACCCATAATAATTTTTCTGCCATCCATCAGTGAGGACTCAATGTCATACATTTCCCCAAGGAACAGAACTACTGCCTGTTCTCTCACAGGGGTGGCCAATATTCATTGTTTCTCTCCACAAAGAATGGAAGCAACATAACCAGTCTACTGGGAAATCCTGCCTCCTAGCAGGACAGGAAGATCCCACCAGTAAGCAATTTATAATACAAGGATAAGGATGGTGTTGGAAATGCAGTTGCAGTAATGTGCATGGTACCATCTTCCACCTCTGTATTTCACATGGAGTAGGTCCCAGATAGAGCCTAACAGTCCTCCAGAGATTCACCAATATCCATGACCTCAGCTGGATATCTCCAGTCAGAGCTCTGTTGAATGTCCTGGAAAAAGAGCTGCTGCTGGAGGCTCTTCAGACTGTTCAAGACCTCTGGAGAGAGTTCATGGAAAACTACCTCTTTTTCCTGATCTTCCTCTTCCTCCTCCTCCTCCAGAAGGTCATTGGGAGGCAGAGGAGAACATCTAGAGATATATCCCTGGTCTGACTGCACTGACTGTCTTTGGTCTTTGCACTGGTCATCAAAGACCAATTGGTGTTGCTTATCAGCCTCCTCTTCGCAGAGAGATGTCTCTGAAGGAACAACACTCTGATGATAGAGGGAGTACATGAGTCCATTCAGATGGCGCCTCAGTTCACCTGAGAGGTTTGCAGGACTCTGGTCATCTATTGCTGAAACTTCAGAGTCATTGTGGAGGATGATGTTATTCCTCATTGGATGGCTTGTCTCCAGAAGAGGAACTCCTTCCATACAGTCCTCATTACTCAGCACGTGATGACTAAGTATATTTCTACCTTCCATGGAAGAGACTGGCTCTACTACCTGAACTAGAGGAGCCTCATCCACAGGAAGGACCATAGTCTGAGAAGTCATATTGTCACACAGATTAAGTCGAGGTTGCAGTTTACAGCCTTTGCTTTCACCTTTGTGCATGTGAAGGTTGATGACATAACAGCAGTTAGGGTCAGGCTCCCGCAGGTGCAGCTGGTGTTTCACAATTCCACCCGGTTCACTTAGCAATGAATCCACCTGGCTCTCTCTGTTCAGGGACTGCAACTCTTCATCATTATCCAAGCAGATGGTTTGGCTCTCAAACCAGTCTGGGTGCTCCGTCTGCCAGCTCTTGAACTTTTGTACTGCCTCTTTCAACTTCCTCCCACTAGGGGTATCAATGTAATTTTCAGCCGTGATTTCCCGGATTCGATGGATGCGCCCAGGTTCAAACTTCTCCAAGTCCTGAATCCGAAAATAAATATCCTCAAACTTGTCCATCAGACGGTACCTGGCTGTGACGTTAAACAGATCAGGTATATCTTTCTCACTACTTATTCCCTCAAAATAGCAGACTATATACATTCCAAAACAGGCTGGCTTCTTGAAGTCTGGCAGGATCAAATTCAAGGCTGGAGTGAACAGGTCTCCCATTGGCTTTTGCTGATCTTGCTTGAGACACACAGGCTCACTCCCAAGCATGGCCTGCCATTTGGCCTGGGTTCCCCGTGAACATAAGATGATGATCTTTGAAGACAGGTCTTCCATTTCCTTTTTCTGTCGAGTAAGCCAGGGTAATGGCCCTAACTCTGAGATCTGATGATCTTCTAGCAAATCTAAGGCTACAGCAGTGCCACAGACCGTCATCAGAAACTCAGCAAACTTCAGCACCACATCCACATAAAGCAGGTGATCTGCAGAGTACACGATCCAAACCTTTCGGGACTTCAAGGGTGGCAGAGGAAGGTCAGTATATGGTGCTGCTGAAAGACAGAAAACTATTTGTCTCAGCCACATTCCTGAAATCATGGTGGTGCAAGCCAGAAGCAATCAACATAGGAGAATATTAACAAAGAAGTTCTAGCAACTACCAGTTTTGAAGCTATTTTGGCAAGATATGCAAACATCATCTCATTGCAGAAATTTCATGTGAAGGTCCAAACAGAGGAGCTGTGATTTATAACAATGTCTGGATGGTTCATGGAATTTCATCACACAAAAGTAATACACCAGCTTTGAGAAGCTTGCAAATGTAGCTATATTCTCTGCTGGAGAGCAGAGTGCACCCACCCCAAAACAATCTCCTATTACTATGGCCTAGATGAATAGCAAAGGTTCTTCTGCCAGAACAGCCTCAGCTGGGTCAAACGTCTCACCAGTTTACAAAGCAATTATCTCCCATCTGGCAAATATGGCATTCCAAATTCCATATACAAAGTTTCTTTTAGCTAAATGGGAAGATCTTAAGGCTATCTTTTGATTTTGAGAAGCTCCTAGAGAGCAGTGGAGCCCACGAGAGTGTACTGGCCCCTTCTGGACAACTGTGTGAGACTTCCAGAATGCATTACACGTGGGGGATAAAACACAGGCAAGATATCTTACCAGTCTGCAAATCATTGTGGCTGCATTTCCCTCGTCGGTGTCCTAGAAGAGAGACAAAGTCACTATCAGTTCTGAAAAGATGAAATAAGATTAAACCCTAAAATGACAACATCTTCCAAAGATTAGATTCCAAAAAATAAATAATCTTTAATTGTGCAGGGATAAAGCCATGGGCAAGGAGAAGCCTAATAAATAAATAAAAAAAAATTCTACTAGAAGAATAAAGGCTCTTCTATAGCTAATTTTGCTATCAATTTCACTACCTTCTTCCTTTGAGAGGAGAAGGAATGCACTCAGAATGATTTTCTCCATGTTCCCCCAAATCTGGCCAGAAGTACAGACCTGCCAATTGTTCTTCTACCTCTCCTTAAGAGGAGGTGTTTTTAGAGATAGCTATTTCTGAGGAGGCAACTAAAATGTCTCTAGCTACATCTTATCTGTAAGTTTGCTGTTAAGACATTTTCCAAAAGATTTCCAATTACTCCTCTCAGGTAAAAAAACCCAGTGAGTTGCAGTTTCAGTCTTATAACTGCTTCATGGTTGCAGCACAAAAGACTAGGAGTTAGTCCTTCAGTACTCAATTTTCCAACGCACTCAATATCAGCCCCTGTTGTGCTGTTTTTCTTCTTCTATCTTAATTGAAAACCATTATTTAAACTGAAAATAGTATAAACATAAATTTTATAGAGACTTTGGGGGACAAGGGAAAAAGCTACATTCTGAATGAACTGGAAGCTTCTGTTCTGCAAAGCTCTTATGCAATACAGGAGAAAAACAGATGGAAAAGATATCTGTAGCAATCTGCAAGGAACAAAGGGCTGATCCCCTCATAAACTCTGAAGTGCCATGAAAATGGAGTAGCAGACAACATAACCCATGGAAGGCTTTACATCTAGGAGGATGGCATTAGGATGTTACGAGTCCTACGATGTAAAACCAGAAAAAGGTGTTTATGAAGGAATTATGTCAGTGGCAAGACATCGGAACAGCAAGGAAGACACAGCAATGGGAATAGGCAGGAAAAAATATAGTTTTAGCATTGAACCTTTTCTTCCTAGCTGGTATGAGTCTTACCTGCTCGTTTTTTGGTCATACAAATAACACCTGCTATGACTGATCCCACCAGTAACACACAGATCCCAGTGATACACCAGTAGAGCCATATAATCACATCATCTGCAGTATAAAAATAGTGCTCAGACATTGTTTTACACAAAGAGAGTTTCACGAAAGAACAGAAGTTTCTTGAGCAGCAGGGGACAGAGGAGAAGGACCCTGTCTCTGCCCAAAACCACAAGTAGCCCAGCTCCATCCTTACAACATACAGTCACTTCTCAAAATGAATTCCTGCTTTCCTGATGATGCTCTACACCACAAACTCGCTCCACAACAAACCATATGTGCAGCACACTGAAAACACAGATCAATAACCTTCCTCTAAATAGCAGGGTTTAGCCAGCTTTCACAGGCATGCCATCCATGTCCTGCCTGTTCATGTAATCTATCTTAAAATTAAAAGTTATAGTTTTGGGTGATATAATATATATATTTTTCAGTCTACAGGTGTTTTGCCTTTTTTTTTTTTTTAATCTTGGGCAAACTGGCTCCTTATAGGTGTTGCTGCAGCCAAAAAAAGGATGTCAAATTATTATGCACAAGTTATCTTGACATTCATAAAATGCATATATGCAAGCTATTCTCTCCAAAAGCTGCTTTATATTATGCAAATTTTTTAACACTGAGCAAAGTGACAGAAAGCATTTTAAATTAAGACTCTCCTTGTCAAAACAGTTTCTCAAAAAATTTCCTGTAAGTGAAGTATCTCAAAAAAAATTGCTCTTTGAAGTTCACACTGCATACAAATACTTGCCTTGTTAAGTCATGGTGAAATAACTCAACAACAGTTCACTCTGAACTCAAGTGTTACAAGGGGACACTTCCTGTCCATTGGGTCATTCCCAGGTGTCCTGGTTTGAGTCTGAAGAGAACAACTCTGTTCAGCACTTTCACTTTTCAGCTTAGTCTTTTCTAACTAGCTTCACTTTGTGGAGTGAGCAGCCTGTTTTCACGGGCAGCGTCTGCTTCTAGCAGGGATAATGCCCCATGTTTAAAGTTACTACCAAGGATTACTTTCCAGATGAAGGTCACAGCTAAATCCTGTGTGCCACATTAGGGGTGCAGAAAGTAAAAGGCTGGACCTGTGGGGAGGAGAGGCCAGGACAGGTGACCCCAAACTGACCAACCAGTTATGCCATCCCATACACAACATATTCAATATAAAGCTGAGGGATCACAAGGGTCAAGCCTCTTCTTCAATGGCTGGCAACCAAGGATGACTCTGTCCCTTCTGCCTTTGATCCTGATCTGTGTGTTTCTGAATCCAGCTCCTGAATCTGGTTCCCATCTGCTGCTGGGCCCAGTCTGGGACTTCCCCAGTAACTGCTCCACAGCATCAGTGGTGACAGGGACATAGCTGCCTTCAGTGGGGTTGGGTTTGATACTGTTTTTGTCTATATTTTTATATGTTCCATTTTATGATTATTATTTTCATTAAAGCTGTCCTAGCTTTCTTTTCTAATCCGTAAGTCTCTCCCTTACTCTACCTCTTTGGAGAGGGAGGGAGGTTAACAGAGAACATCTGTTATAGGTCTAGCAGACAACCCTGACCCCAACACTGACAACAGCAAGGACCATTTGTTGCTCCATATAACATGAAAAAGCAGAAAAAAAAAGTTTCAGGGTACTGGAAGAACTTCTTACCTGATGGGTCTGTACCTGCAAAAGACAAAAGTTTAATTAAAAATTCAGCTCTCCTCTGTAAGAAAGGGGAATGTAATTTAAAGAAAAGCAGTTCTCACTTGGAGCTGGTGAACACGGGATGAAAGTAGAATGTCTCAGACAGTCTGTGCCACAGTTCTCAAAGTATGGTTGAATCTGCAGTTGAAAAATTCAGAAAACAGAAGCTATTCTTAACAGCAATTTTGTTCCCCACTTTAACTGTCCCCTACCTCAACATTCCCTGTATTTCAGCACAAGAACAGAGAATTCCCATGTCCCTTCAGAAAACAAGATTAATCAACTATTCTTACACTACACATTAACAAGTCAGTGAGCTCCTGAGGTTGCACACAGTCTGACTTGGTACCCTATCCTAAGGAAAAAAAATACACTGTCTACAGAGAATACCTACATCAAAAGATTGTTTTCAGACATAATCATTACTCTCCTGACACTGGAAACCAGGTACTAGCCAACCTCAGAGCAAAACACTGTGCAAAAACCCGTAACATTCTTAAGCTGTCCATTGCACTGTTGGTGAAGGAAGGCCACAGGGACAACAGCGAGATCCTACCTGTACTTCGTAGTTGCAGCAAGCCCTTATGTTCTTCTCTATTTTGATTGTGACATTCACTTGCTGTTGTAATCCACTCTGGAGAAATCAAATGCAAGTTATAAGGGAAGGAAGAAAATGGAATGAAATTGGGGGGGAAGAGCTGACATCAAAATATGGAGTGGTCCAAAGAAGCAGAAATTTCTATTTTTTTTCCTGGAACAAGAAGCTTATAGACAACAAAATGGATAAATGGTCTGGCCACCATCTCTGCAGGCATCCTGTGTGACAGACATGGTAATACAATTAAGACAGCAGGCTAAGGTTACACAGGTAACAGGAAGCAATTAAGGATTTATGTTGTCTAACTTCAAATGTGTTAATTTAAACTTACAGTTTCTTAACAATGTAAATGCCTTCAGTTATTTAATGTGTAAACATTAGATTCTTTGATTAATTAAAAAACATCTGCCATCACTGCTGCTTCTGACAATAGAATAAGTAAGTTCACCTTGTTACCTGCTGTATAACATCAACACCATGATAATTTAAGTGTATTTTTTACAATGATTAGCGGGTTCATACTCCAAAATGAGGAACATTCCCCTCTCCCAGAGAAATATGCACACCAGCTCTACAAGCTGTGTCAGTAAGAACTTAATACAAACCAGAGCTGTAAAAAGGGTTTGAAGTGTGGAAGGAACAGAAATATTAAACAAACTGAAAGGCAATATATCTGCCCTCCCGCAAGGAAGGGTAGGGATTGGTACCAAATATTCAGCATTTCTCCTCCCTCAGATGCCTGAAGGGGAACATTTCTTATGTCAGAAGACACTCTGGATTTACTTTATGCTTCAACACCACCACAGGCTGTTAAGACCTACAGGAACTGATTCTCAGTTTGACTGAAACATCTGTTATAAATTAACACCCCTTCCCCCAATGCCATCACATTTGATAAACTGCTTCCATGATTTATTGAAACTTTGCATCTCAGTTTTGGTCAATTTATGTAGCCTTTTCCCCGGTATTGGATTGACAAAGGTAATAAAGCCCAGACAGTCAAATATCAAATTTTTGGTTTTCTTTGCAGATGTTTACAGACATGCACTATAAAAACTCATTGAGATATTTTATCCACCAGTTTTCTAAAATAAAGTTCCTCTTTCCCAAAGCAATTAAAAATCTGGAAATAATTCCTTGAAAACTGCTGTTCAAGTTATGTTTGTTACATCTCCTACATTGTGGCTCCAGGTCTTTGTTTAGCAACCACTGAAGAAATGTTTGTCTAAATTACCACAGAGGATATAATTTAGGAAGGCAATTACCTCTGTGAAATCCCGTGTGATCATTTTACACTTCTTCTCATTCAGGAAACTGGCCACGTGAATTTGGTATCGGGCCGACTCCATCCATGGGTTAAAGCTCACAAGCAGAGTTGTATCATCTAGACTTTTACCTTGGATCCTGGGCTCCCACAAGCTGCCTGGAAGAAGGGCAGATATTCCTAAGTTTCTCAACTGTCAGAAATATTTCAGAGCACCCATGGCTACAGGATTCAAACAGATTTTTTTTTTACCTGTCTTTATACATGGGATGGTTCTTTTCATCAAAGTGTCTTTGCAGTCTGCAAAAAAGACCACCAGTGACTAGTCAGAAACATTAAATTTAGGAAACACATTCATGTTCTTAGCAGAAGCCAGAAACCTAACCAAGTCTTCCTTGATGAGCAGAGACCTTTGATCCAAAGCAGTAGCAAAACTCTGCAGCAGAATACTAATGATTTCCAGTATAGAAAGTAGCCCCTCCACTGATGCTACGGTGTTTTTGTTGTGACACCACACCCCCTTCAGAACAGAGATAATAAGACAAGACTGAAAACATACAATAACTACTATAACAGTAATATTTGACAGCCCTTGTTAATATCAGACTTGTGCAGAGAGGGTCATAGTGGAATAAAAGCTTCATATTGATCTCTGGACCCTAAGTGCACCACAGCAATGGAATCCTCCAAAAGAATTCTGCCCAAGGGAAAGTAGGAGCCTAGAATCTTTCTTGACCTCAAAACACTTCCACATTTATAACTCTCTTAGCTTGGTCCTACTTAGATTGGTCCTCCTCTTTGGGACTCTCTTGAGAATCAAAGCCAGAGTTACAAATTCAGCAGCAATGAGGGATTTAGAAGTCTCAGCCTAAAAACTGTGTTGCTCCTCCAGGGTTTGGACAACGGAAAAGGAACAACTCCCTCTTTAAATGGTTGAAATAAAACATTGCATATCTTAAATTTCCAGCTTTCGAAGTTGGAAAATTTACAGTGCCCCTGTATTTCACATGTAGGCTTTAACTAGCAAAGCTCCCTGCAACTGATGAACTTGACACAAGGTGTTAGGTTTCTAAAGAACAGTGGAGGATAAAAGCCAGAAAGATCTTGGAGTCACTGGGTATAAGAAGGGATAAGAGGGCTGAAGAGTCCCTAATTTTCCAGCTCACACTGACTTACCACATACTTCTCCATTTTATAACTAAAAAAAGTCATGTTGACAGCTACAAGCAAGTTAGGAAGAAAATTATGAACCATTTTTCAAGCTCTGTATTGAGTGCCAAATACTTATAAAGTAGTCAGTGCAGTCAGCGGGCACTGCAGATGCTCAGCATCTTTGGGGAAAACAACAAAACCTCTTTGTAGTTATAGGAAAACTTTCACATACACAAGAAAGGGTCAGGCACTCAACTCTATCTTGGTAAATCATGCCTAACTGCCTTTGAAATCCAACTTCCCATGTCTAAGATTTAATATTAGAAGCTAAAACTTTACTCCTTCTGATTTGGAAATTCTGGTCTGTACTTCCAGCTTCCACAAGCAGAGGGACAATTTCAAAAGATTTCAAATTAAGTAAAAAGCATCAGTGATAGTCTGCAGAGAGCATGAAAGATTGCTCTGCAGCCCTGTTCATGTAGACGAAGCATCTTTGTGCCTGCTCCACTAATGAACATCTCAGCAAAATAATCCAGGAGATGTAACTGATCTTCAAAGAGCCCCTCAGAAAGACACCTACATTAATTTTCAGGTTTAACTATGAATTTCAGTTCAGCCACAGCTGTAGAAGAATTCTGGACAAGCTACAAATGCAATTTCTCAGAAATCAGAGGTCCAACTCCAAGACTTCTAGAGAGCATCTAAAAAAAATTATAGCAGTTATCTTCCATGTAGGAATCAACCAGAATCAAAGGGTCTTTCCTTCAGACTAGTCCTTCCACATGCACCTTATTCTAAGCGGAGATTTTCTCACTACAGGATCCCAGAAATAAGGAGGGTGACTTGCACCACAAACGGTACAGACATTTTGGGTATATAACCCAAAGGTACTGTAGACAAGGTAGCACCATGGGCTTTCTGAACAGCAATATTCAGAAAGGACAACAGGCTTATATAATACTGACACCTTACTGCCAAACTTGCTCACAGTTCATGGCTCTGGTCTGGAAAAAAAAAAATAAGACACTGGCCCACACACCATCACACAAGGCTTCGGTGAACTAGAGCGTTTCTTACCAGGCATTGTGAACGACTGGGACTTGCAATTGTAGCCTCCATCTACACCCAGTTTGGGCAGGTGGTAGACAGTCACTTGGTAAATCTGGCCAGGTTCCACTTCAAAACGGTCAAAAGTGAAATTCCACTGAAAACAAAACACATTCACAATGATCTTCTGTAAAGGCACTGATACTGACAGCTGGTTTGACCCTGTTCCACTGTGTTCCCTCATCCCATGACTTTTATTTTTCTTTGAAGCTTGGCTATGAAACAAACAAACAAACAAAAACAGGAACTCAAGTGTATTAGCAGTCCCTTGGTCTGTCCAATATTCTTCTGTTTGGAATGAAAAAAGTATAGTTATTTCTTGATCTGCCACAACTGTCTTGTGCTAATTTAGTGGCATTTCCACTAAAAGACACTCTGAGCTGAAAGGAGATTAGGCTAAAATATGCAGTTTTGAAACTCAAATTTTAGTCTAGAATGAATTTTGCAGTTCTGTGCAAATACTAAGCATTTAGAACTGTACTTATATAGTTCTGCACCTGGCCATTCCGTATGTATTTTCCTAAATCTGTGCTGTTTTCCACATCAGCAATGCTGTGCAAATTCTGAGAGTGGCACTGGCTCCACATGGTAAGCTAACAAGAGCCAAATTCTGCATGATAAGCAACAAAATCCAGATTACTATTACTCATAAATGGAGCTGTGTGGATGCTCAGCATTTTTCTGATTAATTTCCTAGACCAAGTGTAAGCTCAAGGAGCACCCTTAAGGTTGGTGCTTTCCTCCACGGCAAGAGAGTACAAGAAAGAAGTAAAAGGAAGTGTTGAGTTAAAAAGACTACAGATGTCACAGCTGTTGTGCAGAATGCAAAACCTCGTACAATCATTTGCTTTAAGCAATGTCCAAAATGATGATATGTGCTGGCCACTGAGACCAGCAATTCTTGAAACCTGAAGGATGGGAAGAGTCAAAGAGAATCCAAGGTAAGTAAGCGCAGCTTGTACACAGTTACAAGTGTAAAATAAACTGGAAACAACAGCAGGTCTCACACCCAAGATCTTGACTGTTTCATCAGCTCTTCTAACCAGTCTGTATGTCTAATCAAGAACCTTGCTGTATGACAGTGAAAGCAGAAACAAACCCACAGACTAGAAGAAGTAGTTTAGAGTCCTTTGCACTCACCTGGCCTCCATCTGGATGGCGCTGAAGTGGCAGATTGTTCTGAAAGTCAAACTGGGCACAGATCTGTTGATTGCTGTTCACTTGCATCACAGCCAGCTCTGCCCCCATCCGGAGATACTGAATGCTAGCTGCAAGCACAGGGACAGAGAGAGAGGTCTGTCTTCTGACATCTGCACGTTGCAACCCCCACAGAGATTACCACTGTGCTTAGTCTTGTCATAGTCTTACCCCTTTGAAGTGCTGGGGATCCCAACACAAAAATATCTGGCCATGAAAAAGTGAGCATGCAGGGTTGACTAACAGCATTTTAAATATTGTCCTGCATGGCAGGATGTCCACCTGTGCAAATGAAGGGGCAGAGTAGAAAGCAACTTCATTCTTCCAGACACTTTGTCAGCTCTGCAGGTTTAGTGTTGTGCTTAGCTCTGCCTCTCCAGGGTGCTTCGTGTGGTTTAGGCACCAGAGTAAATATGGTTTCATTTTGGTACAGACCCAGTGAGAATGGTTATAACCACAGCTACACAAAATGACTGGGCCACCTGAGTCACACCTCCTTCTACGCTACCATAGCTACACTGAGATAACTCTATACAGCCCTCAGACATAGGCTGTGCAGAAGGAAGAAGTGAATGTATTTAAGTCTGTTTTGAATCAGTGCAAAAGCACAGACAACATGCAAGGGAAGCACCACATACAAACAACCAAAGCTAACATCCTCCTAAATAAACACAATGAAGCAGCAAAACTCAAAGGTCTCCTTTCAAGACTAGATAAGTGAAAGACTTTAAGTCATAATTCTCCTCTCTATTCTTACGAGATCACACCTAATTCCTCTGCTCTATGTTCACATTAAACCACCACCACTTACCATCAGTGTCCACCTTCCATTCTATCCGAAGCACAGGAAGCAGTTTTCCATCCACCTGACGGAAAACGTCAGAAGAGACATGAAGACTGCTCGGAGCAGAAGAAGTCCACATCGGATCCTGCTGCCAACTCCCCTCCAAGCAGCTACCTGCCCAGCAAATCAAAACCACCATTCAGAGAGGGGCAAAGGAAGCTCTGGTTCATTGCACTTATGGTCTGCCCTTTGGGTCAGGGTTACTCAGAGGACAAAACTGGGTGCACAGTTCAGAAAAGGAGTTTTCAGCGTGAAAGTACTTTATAAAAATTACTTGTAATATTCTGAACTCTCTCATTCTAGTAACTTATACTTCCTCTTTTCCTTTCACTTACCAGAGCATGTTAAAAATAGCAGTCAGGCCCCCCCAGAGTACACTTTTATTATTTTTTGCTGGGTCAGTGATGGGAACAGCAGGAAGTGGGCACTATCCCTTCTTATAACAGCACAGTTTTAGGTTTAGGAAGTAATTAGACAATCCTCAAATGCTCATTCTACAAAAAAATATCTACGGAAAACCTAGTAAGACTACCTTTCAAAAAAGGGTGTACTAAGCACAAAAAAATATTAAAAAAAAAATTACAAAAATAAATCTTTCCTCTACATCATAAATATACAACAAGAACCAATAAGCTGCAGTTTGGCTCAGCTGTGTTGTCCAACTGTATCCCAATGGCTGTCTGCCAGCAGGAGATATGATCTAATCCCACCCAATCCCCCTCCTGCCAAAAAAGTTTTAAAATCCGGTTATGTTCAGCATAGTCATCTCCCTGACCTGCCGTGCCAAGCAGGGCTACAAAAATATTTCTGCAAGTATGACACAGGGATGGGGATAAAGGCAGAAATGAGCCTGCTTAGAACAATGACTGCAAAGAAAGGCCAAGAAGTTCTGCAGCACTGGTCAGCACCTCCATGTACCCACTGTAGCACTGGCCAGCACCTTCCTGTACCAAAGAACAGCAGAACATTTTCCTTTTTACAGCGCATTACCCAAAATTATGCTAAAGTGTTTCAGAGGTTGCTAAGGCTGGACCTCTTACATCTGGTATGTCCAATATATTTGTTCAGTGGGACTTATTAGAGTTCTAACTCTAGTTTCCTTTTCCAAATCATAGAATAGAAGCATTTAGGTTAGAAAAGACATTTAAGATCGAGTCAATTTGAACAAATAAAGTCAATTAGGGTATAAATTCATATTAATTGCTGTCTGCTGCATCCCTTTATGACCCTTTTTAATCCTAGTTCATAGATTAATTTTTCATCAAGTACCATCATATATATAATGGCTTGTAAAGAACATTTACCGACAAACTTGTCCTAAAATTCCCTTTTCTTTAAAAACTGGCCATCCCAGCTTTAAATAGAAGCTAAACAAGTTGGGGTGAGTACCACCCACCCCTCCACCTCAAACTCTATCCTCCATAAGACTTAACTTCCCATTCCTCTTTTACCTGGAGCCACTTAGGGATCAAACTGAAAACTCACAAAGCAAGGCATTATAGCAGAGATTCACTTTACATCTCTCTGGCTGTAGGAGGAAGAACTTGCTGTAACTCAGTTTAAAAAAAAAAAAAAAAAGAAAAGAAAAAAGAAAAAGAAAAAAAGCATGGTCTGACAAGAAAACTGCAATTAAGAAAAAAAGAGTACTTACTATTTTTTACAAGGCAGTTTAAATTCTGTGGGGGGAAAGAAATAAGAATATTACTCTCAGAATAGAAACTGGATTGACAGCAATTTGCTTCTGCTTGGTGGCAGGAGAAGGGCAGGAAGAAAACAATTCAGTGAATAGCAATGCATATAAACTGGAAGAATTAACCACCATGAAACACTGCAGAAAGCTGGTAATCAGAAAACCAAAGGGCATGGGGTGTGAAACCTGAACTGAATATGTGACAGTAGTAGCTGCCATAACAGAAAGTAATTGGAGAGGCAAAAATGCAAGATGATGGTAGTAGAAACCTTCCAAAATCCAGGGCTGTCAGAAGATAAAACAGTGTGATATGAAAGATTGAAGTAGATGGGTCTCTTTTTCTAAACACCATTACTTTAAGCTACTGCTACCCAGCACCGATCTTGCTGACAACACCTGCAAGGTCTAAGCCCACCTGACGGGAAGCTTGAGCTCTCTGCAGCTCGGCTGGCCACTGAAGCACTGGGTTATGTACTGCCTGCTGCAGGGCACCCCCTTCATCTTATGCTTGGATTACAGTGGCCCGTTAAAAACCTAAATTGGATGAATGGTCCCGTATTGCCTGACCAGAACAGCTGCATCAGTTACAACTGTTTTTTTTCATGATGCCTCAGCAGCGGCACAGAAGTGACAACATTTAATAAGTGCCAGGTTTGTTAAGTAGGATATGGTGATTTTACTTTCTAGAAATACATTTGAAAGGCAACCCATGGAGGAGAAAGACCCAAACAGATTAATCAGATTAGACTCTTTCATATTAAGGATAAAGATGCCCTAGATGTAAAGAAGCACCCAGAAGTCATGTGGGTTTCCCCCAGGGATGTTTTGTTTATACTGGAAGACCCCTGGTCACCAGGAAAAAGCATGTAAGCTTGCTTTGCTAACGTGATGCAAAATCCTAGTGATAAGCAAGTCTGAATTTTTCACTCACTTTGTAAATCAAGATGAGGGTTAGGTTTGCTCCCACGCCTTTCCTATGCCTTGACATATAAAGGGTATTATTGCCACACTATAATTCATTCCATCTGGGAGGTGAGGCAGTGGGGTTTTTAACCTCTCTGCAACTTGTTAAGGTCAACTCCAAGTATATTTAGGCCTTAGATTATTAATGCAGTGTAGCCATAGCTATCCAAGGTTGTATTTACATTTTCAAGGGGTGGGTGCCTGACAAAGCCAACTGTGCCTTTTCAGTAGTGAATGTGCTCTCCAGTGTGAAGGAAGCACAAAGCACAAACTACTGGCAAAATCAGGCACCAGACAAGTTGTGCTGAACAACTGATTTCAAACACGAGCAGAGTTCTACTATGAAGAAAACACATCAGACATCAATGCCCACATTTCAGTTAATGTATCTGAGCTCCCACAAACCTTGAGTGAAAGCAGGTAGATTTGACATTAATCTCGTCTTGCTTGTATAAAAAAAAAAACAAACTGACAATCTCTTCAAGGCTTTTAATATGCAAGTCAAAACAATACACAGGTATAAATCCAGTCTTCAGGCACCCTCAACAAGAAGCACATCTACACTCCAATAAGCTATACTAAAAACATACTCAAGACATAGGTGTATTGTAAAAAACTCAGCACAACACCCAAGTTGTGTTATACTGCCCAACTTTACTATTGCTTAGTAAACACTTCAATCAGTTCAAAGGAAGGAACCTGCCTTATTTACCACCCTAAGCTTGTAAGTATCCACAAAGCTATACAACACTGCCTCAGAGCTGAGCTTTGGTAAAGAACTGTTTTCTTACCGGCCAGTGAGCAATTTCTATTTTTCAAAATGAAATCCTCTTTGGTGCATTAAGTTAGTACTAAGGCAACATCCCACAGTCAGGACAAATACTCTGATTACTTTTCACTGTTAAACAAAGCTGCTTTTATAAATGAGGAAGAGGGATAACAGTGACACACAATCTTTCCTTGCCATTCTCCCACTCTGTTCTCTTCCTTTCTCCCCCAACCCCCAGGTGTTAGCAGCTCACCTGCATTATTGCTCAAAAGTTTTCAACTCACTGTTGGATTCCCAGGCTTACTGCTAGGTTGTGGCACTGAAAACTCTGGAAACAAACAAGGTTTTGCTAGATGGGAGTCTTGGGATAAGCAGCACCAAAGGCTGTGCTGCAGTGCCCTGCTTGGGGCTCTAACATAACCGGAGCAAAGTAAATCTATGACCTTAATGTCAATATGTAAGGACATCCAAGGAGTACTTTTCACTATTTTTGTCATGCTCTTGAGGTCAAACCAGCCACAACTAGGAGAATCAACTTGATCAGTTTGAATATAAATACCAATTTAGCCTGAACTGTACTTTCACAATTATACTGCACCTAATTACCGCAGGCCAATGTACAAACAAATCTTCCACTGTGTACAGTTAAGAGAAGTGATATTGCAACTTTGTACCTCCCAAATCAGATTTTCTTCTCCCACACCCCAGGACACTCCCACAAAGCATCTGCAACCTAAAACCTTTGATAATGGAATAAACCTAGAAAGCAAGCAAGGAAATGCTGATTAAATCAAACCAGAACTAGCTAAACCACAAACACTGAGAAAAATATAAATTGTAACTACCAGTATGGAAAAGCAGATTAAGGTAAAAACAACAAACCAACCAACCACAAAAAAACCACAACAAAACAAACAAAAACACCGCCCAAAATAAAATTAAAAAAACAAACAACAAAACAAACAAACAAACAAATAGAAAGCAACCACACACAAAACACTCCTGACCCTTCAAATGCTTAATCAGACTTTCTTAGGAAATCATTCAGCCTGACAGCACCCCTTGCAGTGGTTATGGCTGGGATGGGGTTAGTTTTCCTCACAGCAGCTGTCTTTTGGATTTGTGACCAGAACAGTGTTGATAACACAGGGATGATTTAGTTATTACCAAACAGTATTGAGCATCAAGGCCTTTTATGCTTCTTACACTGCTCACCTCAAGCAGGTAGGCTGGAGGTGCACAAGAATTTGGGAGGGGATGCAGCCAGGACTGCTGACCCCAACTGACCAAAGGGATACCCCAGACCATGTGACATCGTGCTTAGCAATAGAAAGCTGTGATAAAAAGAAGGTAGGAGAGGGACTTTCAGAGTGATGGCTCTTGTCTTCCTAAGTCACCATTACATGAGCTGAAGTTTGGCTTTCCTGGAGATGGGCACCTTCCTGTCAGGGGAAAGTGGTGCATTAATCCCTTATTTCACTTTGCTTACATGTGCAGCTTCTGCTTTACCTATTAGGCTGTCTACCTCAAGCCTCCAATTCTCTCCCCACCCCGCTGAGGGAGAGAGCGAGTGGCTACCTGGCTTTGAGCTGCTGGCTGGGGGGAACCCACAACAGGCAACAAAAGTAACTGGCTACTAACCATGGTTTTCTGATTGTAAGTTAATGACTTCTGTTAAAATCTATCCCTTAATATTCAGTTGTTTTGTCCTTGTTCTGTTGCAGTTATCAGTAATTATTGTAACTTGCATCACGATAAAGCCCCAATATAAACCGTAAGGCATTATTTGCCTGAAGAGCAGCAACATCTGCTTTCATTAGAGTGCTGGTGTTTCTGTTTATTAGCAGATGAGGACACGGTTAAGTGAGGAAGTGCTCCATTTCCCCTTCTTTTGCTTTATGTTCAACATGACTATTGAACCAGCACAGCCTATAAAAAAGGGATTCTCTCTTCCTCCAGGTAAAGGGGTTGCAATGGTGTTCCCAGCATTGATGAGGCTGTGCACTTTCTGACGTTCATTAAAAAGCTAAGAGCTTAATTAGGAGCTATCAGTTGGCTGACAAGGGTTCAGAACGGAAACTTGACAATTAAGATATCTGTTACCTTCCAACACTGGGTTTTGAACAACAATCGTTTTGCTGGTGTGTCACTGCTCCCCAATCCCACTCAGGATCTTCAGGTAACTGCCTACATACGATTTTTTTCCTACCCCACAATATCCTCTTTACCTGCTGTGCCAGTACCTTTTTTCATGAGTAGCTATGTTGGAGCATTTTAAGCTGACACCAGTCAGTCAAGAATTTAGCAGGTTTACCACAAGGAGGGGAGAAGGATTCTCCCACCACACAGAAGCCTGCACCAACTTAACTGCTGTCTCACTCCCATTACAGTCCCCAAAGCACTACAGGATTGATCTAAGCCAAAAAAGCCCAGAACAATTTGTCCAGCCACAAAGTCCTCCCCCTTGTCTTAAGGAAGCCAAGATAACAGAAGATGATGATAAAACCACAATGCAAAGATAAAACAACCCCAAAGGATACCTAGAAAGCAGTCACAATGAAAACCCTTATCTCCTTTTTGATACTGCCCAGGTAAACTGGACTGGGCTGCAGCTGAGGGCACACTTTTATACCTAGGAAGTTTAACTCCAGAGAATGACACCTAAATGCCAGGAAACAAAGAAGTTAAACAAGTTGGTTTTGCAGTAAAATCAGTCAACTAGTTCCAGATTTGCACTGGCTACCTCCTCAGCACCAGGGAGAATATTTGCTGGCTTTGCCCTTGGTCCAGCCAACTCAAAATCTTGGCTGATGCATTGGCTCATTCAGAGTACATTAAAGCTGTGGTCAGCAGAAGTACTTAATCTAGTTTCCCTACTTCAGCAAGCACAAATTTAGATGTTAGAATAGAAATAAAATTATAGCAATGACTGTTTCTGCTCGCCCATGTAAAGCTAGAAGCACATAAGCAGCGTTGACAGAACCAAGACACGTGTCAGTCCACATACAACAGACAAGCAGACGAACAGGAGAAAAAAGCAGCAAAAATTAAGAACTCTGCAGAAAAGCTGAAGATGGAGCCCACAGCCAGGCAACGTGCTCTGCATATTACTAAAGAAGAGGCTCAGAGATGTTCTCACCAGTTTCCTACTGCCTTTCAGGCCAAATAAGAAAAGCTACAGACAGGGGAGGCATAAATATGAGAACGATCGTCAGGTGATGCCTGAAACTCTTACCAGGAAAAGAGGACAGGCACAGTCAACTCTTCATGTTTACTTGCCATATTTTCACAGAAAGCTGAGCAACCATTTCTTCCACTTTTTTTTTTTCTCAAGATTTTTCTTGCTTTTGATATAAAAAGTGACACAACCATATGCCGTTGAGAATCATATGAGTCTGACAAAAATCTGGAAAGTGATTAACAGCACCATGTCATAACAACTCAATTAAATTAATAGGAGGCCAAGATTTCCCAGCAGGATGCTGTGATGAGTAGTGAGAAACTGTCGTGAGCTGGGCAAACATCCAGCTTTCCTTTAAAGAGCAGCTGCTGAATAGGAAGGGCTCCAGCTTTCTAATATCAGCACTCACCTACAACACCTATCTGCTGAGGTTTGGCCCACTGGAAGTTTACTGCAGTTTCCCTGTCCCGATTCCCTACTTGGAAGCAGAGATCAATAGGACTTGAAAACATTATAGGAATAACTGATGAAAGATGATCTGTCTAAGGCTGGTAGGAAACAACCATCTTTGACAAAATTGTTTTGATTTTTAAGCATTTTTTTTTCCACTGTAGTTTCAAAGTTTTTTATCTTTCCTTCATATAAAGTCTCAGCAAAATCAAATCCAAACTGAAAACCTGGAGTTTCTTCACAAAAATCAGTTTTAAAGTTTTATCATATTTTGGTAGTTTTGATCACTAATCCTCTTTTTATGCTGAAATCTGGCACTTTTGATCACTAATCTTTTTTTGTGGCAGGAAGTCCAGAAATATTTTAGCTGCAGTGTGAACATAGTTTATGGTAAGATGCTGCACAGCAAAAAGATGCCACAGAGGGAAAGAGAAGTCTGTCGATAGCAAAGACAAAATTAATATATTTGTAAAAGAGGATTGGGAAAAGGCTTCATGAGATGTTACATCAATTCTTCCCCAGAGACTTTTAGTGAATATCCATCAAGCTGGCAAGATAGATGTCAAAGACCAAACTATGTCACTTAGGATGGCAGGGTTCTAAACACTACATTGCTCCAGAATACTGAGGTGTGCCACGTCATGAAGCAGTTACGGCCCAATGACTGAACACAGTGATTAAACACTTGATGGTGAACAACCAGATGGGTATTTAAGCTGTCAGATGTTTTTCCCTTGTGCATAGAAAAAAAAAAAGCGCCAAGCAAAACCCAACACCAAACTCCACCTCCCTGCAGATGACATTCAAATAGTTACCAGAAGGAACCGGATTTGCAGCTGTGCTTTTCAGCCTTACAGCTGAGCAGGTTTGATGGAGTGGTGGTGAATAAGGCCCATTAAGTGCATTTGCTGGCATTTTAACACAATGAGCTCTTAATGAGCATTTAGTTTTACTTTTGTAATTTACAGGTGTCTACCGACACTGACATGGCACTTTCTCTCTGCCACAGGAGAATTTTGAAGAAAACTGCTGCTGTTCACCCTGACCTACTCCAAAGCGCAGCAGGAGTGTGGTGGGCTAGAAAAGAGAAGTGGGTCTCGCCCCGCAACAGCTTCCCTTTTGAACCACACTGCAGTTACTCATTGGAAGGGTTACTGAATCATCTTCTGAAACAGTGCAACAACAGAAAGGGAAGGGGAAACTGTTTTCAACTGTCACAGCTTCAGTTGATGGTACTTTTTCCTGTATTTGTCAGCAGCTTCACAATTGCTTCTAAAGAAGATGCTCATGGGCTTAGGCCAACTCAGTTTTTTTAAGTCTGTCTGCATTTTAGAAGACAGCTTATTGGAAAAAAAAAAAAAAAGAAAAAAAAAGCCAAAGTAGCAGGCTTACACATTCACTGATCTGTGAACACACCCAGAATGTGGAGCAACACGTTTTGTTGGTGATGTCCTGATGAACCCCTCACCAAGTTACTGTGTTCACATTCCCTTAAAACCAAAGAGATGTACAGCCAGGAAGATAAAGTCAAAGACCAAGAATCAAAGGACTCACAAAAACCCTACACCATATTACTCCTGAGCTCTGTGCAACTAACGTTTGGGATACCCATGGTTATGCCAGACACTTAAGCAATACCGTAATGTCCTCTTTGCCCTTCGCTAAGATTTTGGTTTTTGTAACTCCACAATGCTCAGTCTGAAGTGAAAGTGCAGAAATGATCTATTTTACTGGGTTATTTTTACATAGGAGTGAAGACAGCAGAGGTTAGGTAAAATAGGGGAAGTATATGGTCAAACATTAGGAAAGGATACAGAACAGACCAAGGATAGGAAATGTGCACAGGAAAAGATTATAGAAGACTTCATCCCAAAGGATGCATTTTAGTTCACGTATATCTACAGCTACATCCAGCCAGCTGCCTCTGCTGGACCGCTGAGAGAGCATCATGACATATAAAACTGTCTAGCTTATTTGGTAGCTGCCCCTCATCCCGCTTATGCGTGCACTATCAATAGAAATAAAAAGCAAAAGCAGATCTATTCCCCTTCTACACACCCTTTACATGTATCTTAGGAAAAAAAAAAAATACACACGCACAAAAAAAAACCACAACCAAAAAACCCAACCCAAAACATAGCCCAGAAAACCCCAGAGTGATAGAGACCAGCTAGAAGTTCATACTTTAGTGGGACAAAGTTATCTGAAGGTTGGTTAGTTCACTTTTTATATAGACACAACACCTGCACCTCTCAATCTATACCGTCCCTAGATGTTGTCACAGGGTGAAAAGGCAAACAAAATCTGCCTTCTCAAGCTTTTAAGTACATACAAAGTTTGTTTACCTACTCCATCAGCAATTCCCTGATTCATCCTAAACTTCTCAGCTGCAAGGAATAGGTTAAAACATTGAGAACATTAGGCAATCTCTGCTATTAGCAAAGACGCACATCCTGCTCAGTTAACTTCAGGCAGTTACAGCAAATCTCAGCCCCAGCCATGGCCCCTCACAGATGCTGGCGACAGGCGTTTCCTGGCAGCCATCACACGGGCAGGCGAATTCCGCGATATTTATAATGCTGGTTTAGCGCTAATGCATTGGGCGCTATCTACAGTGGCTTCTGATACACACGGCTCACGGAACCACAACCAAGCTCCCAAACCGTACAAACACAAGCACCGGGGCTTAGCGGAGCAACGCAGCCCAGCTAGTCCAAGGAGTTATCTTGCAAGTTCCCTTTGATTGACACCTGAAGATGAGTTTCTTCCAACC
>JANHFX010005817.1:0-24166 GCA_027560015.1 Chloroceryle amazona | reverse complement strand
GTTCGCCGTAGGACGGCCCTACCCGCCCGCTGGCCTCAGTGGCCGTGTGTCCGTTGATCAGTTTTTCTGAAGGCAGCTGTTAAGTCCAAACAGTACAGTGGTGAGCTTCTGGTTCAGTTTTGCTTTATTCTGATGGACATTTGCAGTGTTGCAGTAGGGTGGTGTTGCCAGGGTTCCCACCTGCATTTGTTGACAATTGAGCAGTCTTGCAAAAACGGTGGATTTTTATTTATTTTTTTTCAGAAAACCCCTTTCGAGTTTTTCTTTAAAATTAAACAGCTGAAAAATACTCTCTGCTTGAACAACATTTTAGGCTTCATTAGGTTAAGATGACACAGTGCCGTTTGTTTTGTTTGTTTGTTGTTTTTTTTTTATTTATTTAATACAAGGATGGTAATGCTAAAGAAGCTGTTTGCCCTGTTTTGTGAGCTTGCTCTTTTTAATAGAAGGAAAGGTCATTCTCAGTAGGAGAGTTGCAGGTGCTCTCAGTAAATAACGTTTGTCACAGTTTCTGTAATCTGTGTTCAGTCCTGCTAGGACAGACTGCACCAAGGCTGACAGTGACCTCTTTGGGCAGAGAATTGATGGTACAAACTAAGAATTTTGGTATGCTTGTAGCAAAAAGGTGTGTTTTTTGCTGTTTGTAGCTTCCTGCATGTGAAGCTCTCATGCTTGCTGGGTGAAGGAATGGGTACCTCTTGGGCCCTGGGAACGCGGTATTATCCATATTTACACCACCTTTCAAAAACCCGAATCCCAAACCTTGTCAATTAAATGCATGGATTAAAATCTCAACTGTGATATGCCAAAGCAGCTGCGATAAAACATGAAATAAATAAATGCAGTTACAACTCCCCATGTTGCCCCTTGAATTTCACCTGACATGTTTTTACATTTATGAGTTGTTCCCCCCAAACTCTGTGTGTCTTCAGGACTGAGAGTTGGGTTTGTGCCCTTACTCCAGAACCTGTGATATCCTCATAAGCTTCCAATAATGGTGATGTAGGACCTGCATCCTTTCTCCTGTTGGAGGGTAGGCAGTGGCTTCTGTTGAAGTTCATTTAAAGGGGCTATTAATAATGAATTCAGGACAACAGGGCAGGTTTGATGATACATGAGTGCTTGTGGTAAAAGCTGGTGTGGTGTTAGGGTGTTGTTTTCTTCAGGTAACAGATGAGTGTTTGGCTGCCCTGTGAGGAGCTGAGTTTGGGGTCCTGGGTGGGCTCTGGAGGAGCAGTTTGCTGTGGCAGTGGTGGTGAAGGCAGGTTCCTGGAGCCAGCAAGAAGCTCCATCCTCAGAGGACAGGCCTCCAGTGGGATCCACCATGACTGCTTGTGCAAAGCCGAGGGAGTCTGCGGGTGGGATGGAAAGGGGCTGGTGGTGTCTGCTGGGGCAGGTCTAGCTTCTCTCAGAGATGGATGTGTCCCACTGGTGCTGTCTCCCTGCTGACACCAAGGCAAACTGAGCTGTGGCAAAGCAAGCCCACCAAAAAGTTGAAAGTTTTCCACAGCCAGGACGCCCAGCATTTGCTCGTGGTGGGGTTGGGCAAGCGCTGGTGCAAGATTGCATTGCTGGGTGGGGAGAAAAATAGGTAGGCCTGTGTCAGTGTTGATTTAATTGGGTTACACAGGACGGTGAGGTGGAGCAGGGAAGTCATTAAGCTGGAAAAAATTGCATTTAAAAAAATAAAAAGCTTTGCCGAGTTAATTTTCATCCAGAAACACTTTCTTACCTAGCTTGTGCAACTGTTGCTGCAAGAGAGGTGTTCAGAGTGGGAGAGGTTGGGACAACTCCTATGGCTTCAGCCTGCACCTGCTGCCAAGGGTCTGTGGCAGTGCTCCTCCAGACAGTGACCTCATCACTTTTAGAGACTGTGCTCAGAGGACATCTGCTTGGGCAAGCTGGCCTGCGATGAGAGCCTCTCGCAGGAGGTTTCTGTTTTGGGACAAAGTTTCATAAGGGGTTGTGCTGGCTTTGGCTGGGTGGAGTGGATTTTCTTCACAGTAACTGTTGTGAGGTTGTTTTGGGTTTGTACTGATAATGCAGAGATGCTTTAGTTACTGCTGAGCAGGTTACACAGAGTCAAGGCCTTTTCTGCTCCTCACCCCACCAGTGAGTAAGGTGGGGGTGAAGAAGAAGTTGGAAGTGAACACAGCTGACCCCAACTGACCAAAGGGATATTCCAGACCATATGATGTCATGTTCAGGAATATAAAACTGGGGGAAGAATGAAGTGGGACATACACACATGATGATGACATTCTGAGTGATGATGTTTGTCTTCCCAAGTCACCATTACATGTGATGGAGTTTTCTGGGAGATGGCCAAACATATCACTGCCAATGGAAAGCGGTGAATGAGAATGAAATCTTTGTTTTGCTTTTCTTGTGAGTGTGGCTTTTGCTTTACCTATTAAACTGCCTTGTATCTTAACTCATGAGTTTTCTTACTTTTACCCTTCAAATTTTCTCCCCATCCCCACAGAGGGATGTGTGGGGCTGAGCTTCCGGATGGGGTTAAACCATGACAGGGGTATCTGCTGTTGGGGAGTTTGGCAGGGGCTGGGGGTAGGGAGAAGGCAGAGGGTGGCAGTATAGGGGAGAAGTCTTTAGGGAAATTGAGGCCCATCATGTTGATATCTGGAGTTAGGTCAGCAGATTCAGGTGGTTTCTGCAGGCCACCCTGTTCTGTTTTTAATTCAATATCCTACAGTGTTTTCAATGCACACAGACTAAAGCCCCACTGGGTGATGATTCTGAGAGGAAGGGACACCTGGCCGTTCTTACTGTGCAGCCGTGGCCCTCCAGCCTCATGATCAAGCAAAAGGTTGCTTCAGGTTTTCTCATCCTTAGTGTTCTGCACCCTAGCTTCATGCTCTTGTCTTCTTTGGGCAAACTACATCAGCTGCTTTTGCCCATGAGCCCATCTGGGAGCTTTGTTTCTCCCCAAAGGGCCGCCCTGGCCAGTGCATTTGATAGTGCTATGGTGTTCAAGGCGTGGCTGACAGTTCAGGCAAAGGAGAGATGGAATTTTAAGTATTGAAAATAGACCTTGTTTCATAATTTTTGAAAACTTTGCTTGTTGGATGCAGACTAAAGTTCGGATGTTGGCAACTGCCAGTGTGAAGAATCATTGTCCTTCTTGGTTATGTGTACTACTGCAAGCCTGGGAGCTGTACTGCATAGTGTCCTGGATGTTTTGTGGAGAAAACAATAGGTTCTGTGGGAAGTAGGGTATTTCACTTTGAAAGTAATTTAAGAAAAAAACAAGACTCAAAACTTTATTTGGATCAATTTTGCATTTCGCTTGTTCCCAAAATTAGTAATAGTCTTTATTGCTGACATCATGTATGAAATTATCATTTGAAGAATGGTGGTGTGAAATCTAGAAATGTAATTAATTCCGAGGCACAGGAAGAATTTTGATTGTAATTGCAACCTGTGGGGTCACCTGTCCTCCCTCTAGTGCCAAGCAGGAGCTGGAACTGCTTATAACTGGCTCTTATACACTCAGTTCTTGCATTTGGCATTCGGGAAGATTGGAGGCAACTGGGACTTCTGAAAGTACTTGTTGCTTGGTGTGCTCTGGTGTCTCTTCAAAGCAAAGCATACAGATGCTGTTTATGTCTGTTCAGAGTGTTCATGATGATTCAGATGTGTTAGGTGGGAATTCCTAACCTGTTCAGCTGGAATTTGGTATTCTTGGTTCCCTTCACATGTGCGGTCTTGTCTGCTCTCCCATTGAGGTGTGTGCCCTCCCCATTCCAACCATAACCTTCCTTGTTTTAGCAACAGTTGAAGTCTGTATCAGGTTAGAGAGTCCTTTGTGGGTATGATAACGTAAGGAATCTGGGCTGGGAGGTTGTCAAGGGCTATCTGTTCAAGTGCATCAAGAGACTAGAATCCCACTCTCGCCCTTGGATGCCATTTAGGACATTGGTGTTGTACTGGAGCTGGGAGATGGGTTTCTGCCTACAGACAAGGAAACTGTCCTGTACTTTTCTCTGCCTGGGGGCCCAGTGAACACAGCATTTTGCTCAGGGAACCTTGAAGGGGAGAATTTGGGGAGCAAGACAACCGTGTGGAGGTGGAGGGGTCGTGAGGCAAAGGGAACAGCAGGCAAGCAGCAGTAGGAAACAGGGTATGAATGTCCAGGTAAAATGAAACATGATGTAGATAAGACAACCAGGAAGACAGAAAGAACAAAATAAGAAAAGAGGGGACTGGAGGGGAAAATTATTCCTTGTCCTCAGTATGTAGTAAAACAAGTGTTACCTGTCACTGTGTATGTTACCTGTTCCTATTCTAATGTTGGCCAGGTGAGTTGTGTCTTTAGCAGGTGAGAACTGTTGAATAAAACCGGAAGGTGACTGCATTTACTCTTGTCCACAGTGGAATTGGAAAACCTGCATGTGTTGATGTGTGCTGCTAGTGCAAGTGGACAATGGCAGATTAATCAGATTGATGCATGTGTCTCTGCTTGGGCACATGTGCATTTATTGTGGAAGGTAGAGTCGTGTGGTGAGCAAACCAATGTAGTTCAGTGGGCTTGTGTCTAGCAGTTTATTCCTGTAAATATCTCAGCCAGGATATGGGTGACCATATCTGCTTTGTGCTTTAGTCTCAGTGTACATCTGCACATGTAGGACTGCATTTGTATGTAAGGATATATTTGTGTATCTCAGCTTTCCATTTTGGTTTATTTATAATCAACTGACATTCTTAATATGTCTATTTTCCTGGTAAAGGGACAGCCTCAAAACACCAGTTAGTGTCATCTTATGCTGGGAGGCTTTTTTGGTTCTTTTACACTGATTTGATGGAGCCAGCAGGAGTGGCAGTCACACTGCTGCCTGTCAAAACAAGGGCCATGCAGTGAGAGAAAGAGGAGTTTTTCAAGGAAACAAAAAAACCTAAACAAAACAACAAAAAACAACTAAACCCTCAAATCCACAAATGTGTACTCTGCAATTTGGATTTTGTTGTGGAGTCTTTCATATTAAATAGATTTGTAGTCCTGATACATATGCAGTAGTAAAGTGTTACAGGAGTCTTGTGTAACCCTATCAAGTGTTGCACATATCAAAGACCTTGTTAAGAACAATACATCTGTGACATGACTGCTGGCTTTGAAAGTAGATGTCTTCTGTTGGATTTAGGTTTGATAAGTTTTTATATGAAATTAAAGAAAAAATGTTGACTTTCCAGTGGAAGGAATAGTTGCTGTAACCTGTGGAGGCTGGAAAGAAAAACTGCATGAGAGAAAGGAGATTCACAGGGTGTGTGTGTAGTGCTCAGCCCTGAGGGGCAGGAACCAGCAGCAGATGTCAATCTGAGTTTCCTTGAAGTGATGTTTATAAAGAAGGCACAAAAATCTCTGAATGGATGCAATGCTTCTGGCATCCTCTCAAAGGCTGGAGTGTGCTTATCTTGACCAGCTTTCAAAAGCTGCTGGTTGTGTTCTCAGATCTCATGTACCTGTTTTAAAATAGACTGTGTTGTGCTCACCAAAGCTATAAATGCCTTCTTAGATGAGCATATTTTTGCTGTCTTTCTGCTGCATGCTGAGAGGACAGCATCCTGCTCAGGGAGCTGGGAATTGCTGTGCTGCAGGAGCAGGGTGACAAAAACTTGTCTCATTTCAGCAATCAGACCTTTTCATCATGGTTCAGTGGTTGTCACCTTGGTGTGTGGTCTCTTCCATGGATATTCCAGTCAGGATGGATTATTATTATTGTACAGTTATGTACAATAATAATATGTACATCCCCCTGCTTTGGAGGAATGAACAAATGTTTTGGGGATTCCCGTGTTGATCCTGCTCATTTATGGTTGGGCTGTAACATCTCTTCTACAGCGAGAAACCCAGTCCATGTAAAGACACCAGTTCAGAGGAGAGTCTGTGTCTTTTAGTCAACTGGCCCAGTAGTTACTGCATTTTTAAGCTGGAGTTTTTTATTGTTTTGGTTTTTTTTTTAGTGTCAGTTTGTTCGGTTTCTGGTCATTGGTTGCTGGCAGAGGAGCCCTTCTGCTGCAGTTTATCTCTGCAATTACTGTGCTGCTCACTTAGCCAGTGTCTTCAGTAATGTGAATCCTGCACTGTGTTGTTCAAGTCTGCTGGCCTTCCCTGCGAAGGGCTTTTGTTTGCCTTCTGAGTCCTCAGTTTTCTATTTACATTGCAGGCTTGTTTGATTGAAGAAGAGATGCATGAGCAGTGAGTAAATGAATGTACAGTGCCTGTTGAGCACTGAAAAATTCCTTCCCTTGAAAAAGATGTGTTGCTGTAGCTGGATTAATTAATGTGCAGTAGTTAGCTCATGGTAAATCCCTGGTGAGAGACACTTCACCTGTGTTTCTTCAACTCCTAGATAACTTCAATACTGTGTCTATGCTAGGCTTTGAGAGTGGAACAACTAATGCATGTCAGCTATCTCTCCATATGCACATGCCGCTCTTTGGTGCTGATGGCCATTCTGTTTTGAGGGTGTCTGAAGCCAGCTGTGAGGCTCACCCCTCTCTGAGGTCAACTGACTTGGATGTTTAGGGTGACTGTTAATTTTATCAAAATACTTGATTATCAAAATCAATGAAAAAGAAAATGCTGTAAATTATTTTGAAGGTACTTGGGGGTTATGTCATTGTCCATAAAGTACAAAATTGCAATGGGGTGTGTTTCATACCATTCTTTTGGGAGGGGGTTGCAGGAAGGATTTATGCAGCCTTGAAGCCTTCTTTGGTTTTCATTCACTTGGTTCTTCTGATTGTCCAAACAAGATAAAGTAATTTTTGCTGTGACTCTGCACCTCATTTTCTGTCTCCATCCCACCTCCTTGGGTCATTGCTGAGTTGTTGGATGAGTTACGTCTATTACATATCTCTTGCTGAGGTTTGCTGGGTGGATTCTCTAGAGACTTTCAAGACCCACCTGGATCTGTTCCTGTGTGGTATGCCTTAGGTGTTCTTGCGTTGGCAGGGGGATTGGACTCTGTGATCTCCAGAGGTCCCTTCCAATCCGTTCCATTCTGTGAATTGTACAGACAGGATGGAAGATGTGAAAAACTACCAGTGCAGATGGCACTATGGGTGGCAGCCCCTCAAAGGGGTATTCATGTGTCCTGAGCTATGTATCGACTGGAAGTATTGGTATGGGTATAACTTTAATAACTTTAATATATCTTTGACATATACAGACCCTCTCTCTGCTCACCTTGCTGAGGCTGTGTGGTCCCCTCACCCTGTGCCCATCCCAGCTTGGGGAGCTCGCCTCCCCTGCTTCAGGCAGAGCTCCCCAAGCTGCAGAGCAGGGGAGAGGATGATGCTGCTGCAGGTGGAGGAGGGAGGAACCCACCTTCCCAGATGCCGTTGGAGAGAATGGTGGTTGGCTCCATCATGTGTCAGACCGTGCCCATACAGTGTGCTGGGTGTATGCTTATCCTAAAGCCACACCCACTAAACTAATCTAAGTCAGTTGCTTGCATGGGGAAGCAGGTCCTCTTGCAGGGTCCCACCAGGTGCTGACACTGTGTCAGCACCCAAGGCTACCCAGCCCCCATAGCTGGCATGACTGGCAGGACAGAGGTGGGTGCTGTCCAGGACAGCCTGATGCTTCCGAGTCACCAGGATCCTCTCTGCTGCTAGACTGAGCCACTGCCAAAATAATTTGTGTGGCCTCCCCAGCTGCTGCTGTTTTTCCAGGGTGCATCATTGACTTGATTAGTTCATCTGGCTCCTTTTTTTTTTTTTTTTTTTTTTTGAGGATTTTTCCATGTGTGTGTTTTCACTTGTCAGGGATCAAGCAAATTTCCACAGTTGCATTGTGCTGGCAAGCCACAAGTATAAGAAATCAGTTCACTGGTGTACAATAATCTTATGAATTAGAAGAGCACCATGTTGGAGCTAATTATCTTCCTGTCTGCCTTTAATCCCAGTGTTTTTACCTCTTAGTAACTGTACCTGATGGGATTGGTCTTTTTATCTGAGATGTTTCTTGAAGCTGAAGGTAATGGTGCAGGGAGATTTACAATGGAGCTGACTTGAACTAATTCGTGTCATTTAACATGGTAAACTCAGAGCACCCAGAGGATGGGAGGGATTCATTTTAAACCAAAGGATGTACAAGACCCATCAACTCTGGCAGCTAAATAGATTTGGAAATGACAATAAGTGGGGAAGGGAGAATTGAAGACTTACTCTGCCTCAGTGTTTGACTGTGGCTCAGCCACAGTAGCAAAGCTTCATGTCAACCTTTGTGTCTGCATTCAGGAGACAATCCTCTGGACAGGCTGCATTGCTGATTTTAGTTTTAAACTTTTTCACTCCACTTTATTTCAAGTTAGGTTATTCTATCTCTTATGGGCATCTACAATCTTACTGGGATTCCTTTTGTCTGAGGGGTAGATTTAGATCTTGAAGGTACCCATTATATGCATTTCTTGTTCTCCTTAGGTTGCCTTTGCTTCAAGATAAGTTCTGCAGTTCTGTGTGTTTGTGCCTCCCCACAGTTAAGTGAAAAAATGCAAGCATGACTTTTATCAGATGTCATGCGTTTGTTTATTGTCCTGTGTACAAAGTCTGTGAATTTTGGAGGAGACCAGACTATGGGTAAAAAAGGGTCCTTGTGGAGCATTCTGTACTGCCTGTGGGATGCCTGCTTCGCGCCTGCAGAGACCCTGTGCGAGGCGTGTGAGATATGGTTGGCCTGTATTTGCATCATGACCATCATATGATACTGCAGAGAGTCTTACAACATGTGTGACTGACTTCTCGGACTGTAGCCCTCTATGACAGAATCTCTGCAATTGCTGTTTGTGAGGAAATTCAACATGGTGTTGCCAGGCATCTGCTCCCTGTCTTCATTCCGGTTCTGCTCTCAAATGAGCTACACTGCTGCTCCCGTAAATGCATGCAACAACTTTGTGCTTAGCAGAGTGCAGCCCATTAACTTTTGTATGAGCATCAGGGGAGAGGAGACTGTGTATTGCACGAATTGCGTATTTATTAGCTGCTAAATTGATTCTCTCTTCTTCAGATCAAAGTCTTTGTGTTTGCCCTTTACTGGAGGCAAAGCAAGCCCTCCAGGAAGCAGACGGTACGCTGATCCTGGAGCAAATAGAGTCAAAGTGCCAGGAATTAGTCTGTTTTTTGAATAATTTATCTGATCTTTCTGAGGTGCTTCAGGAGATGCCCTGTGGCATGAGGACAGCTGCTGGGAGCAGACTGAGCTGAGCTGAAAGGGAGTTGGTCTTTTTATGGGTTTTTGTCTAGGCTTGTTTTTTTTGGTGGACCAGAAGGTTTGACCTGGTTCTCTGGAAGCAGCTCCCTGAACTGAATTAGCCACCACTTTGCATTTGGACCAGAGAGCAAAATGTTTGTACTTTGAGGTTTGTGGACAGAGATAAGAATTTCCTTTAAAAACACGTAGCTGTGTTGCTTTGACCTGGAAGAGGTTATGGACCAAGATAAAAGCACTGTGTTTGGAAATCACTTCTGAGGAGTGATGGAACCATGTCTGAGTTTTCCTGTGAAGACCAGTTCACTTCCTGAACAGTGTCAGTTCAGGACATAGTCTCATGCCAAACACTGGAAACCTTGTGCTACTCTTGATGTCCTCGTCTTTCCTTCTATCCCACTCAGAATGTGGATAGGAGGAAGATAGGAAGGGGGAGGATGATCAGAACCTCTTTGTGTAGGGCTGGCCAAGATTGGGAGCTCAGAGCTGAGGATGGACACTGGAGTTTGTCCTTTTTTTCGAGGTACTTTTTGCTTTGGCATAGCAGGAATAGTCAGCATGTGGAAACTGCGTCTTTAGGTGTCTGCTCTTAAAGGTGTCTGTTCTTTCCTTAGTGTATTGGGGAAAAGCAGAGGCCAGCTCTCTCCTTTCTGATCTGATGTAGCCAAACTGTTGTAACTAGAATGTATGACTGTATGGTGTATGTGTGAAAGTTTGTGTAACAGAGTTTTGAATGAGCTTGGACTGCTACTGGAAGACGAAGAGGTTGGATGTAAAGAGGTTGAATGTAAAGGTTTTGAAATGTGCTGCTTTAGGCAGCAGCTTGACAGTTGTCACTGCACTGGAAGCATATGTTGTTGAGTATCCAAAGAAGTGTTCACCAATGTTCTGGAAATGCAAAATCTGTTCTAAAATGTGTTCCCAATTTATTTATTTCTTTTTGAGAAGAGTTGGAATAACATCCTGGAGCTTATCTGCCCAGATAGTTATGCCAGTCATGGCTTCCTACAGGTTAAGCTTTGCCACTGTGCATCAGTGCCAGACATCGTTGGGGTAGAGAATAACAATTTACTCTGTGGTGTGTTCCTATGGCTTCATTTCTGCTGGTGGTGACGATAGCTGCACAAATGGGAGACAGTTCTTTGTAGCAAGCGTGGAAGTGGGGAAGATTGAGATAAGATGGGTGGAATCTGGTGTCTGTGGCCCATGTGTGTCTGTCTGTATTCTTGCCTGAGAAAGCTCAGCTGGTTTTCTTATCAGGGATATGAGTTAGGATCTTCTGTAACTTGAACTGAAAATTCCAAGTCTGATTTGTTAGTGTGGCTGCTTTTTTTTCCTGCCCTACAAAAATAAACTGTAAGTGAAGAATGTGTGAAAGTAGGGTTTATTTCAGCAAGATGTGAAATGTTTCTGGGACTGGTCATTTGCTTTAATACAGACAGGTCTTAGTCACAACTGCCTTGAACAGGAGCCTGTAACTGAACTAGCAGCAGGGAACCTGCCTCGTTGCTGAGCTGCCAAAGGTCTGAGCTGCACTCTGCCTCAAGCCAGGGCACTGTGTTGCTCCCACAGCACCTGGGATGCTGCTTGTCCACAGTGCTAATTCCATTTAGTAAATAGGAGCTTTCTGGGGAGGTTTGTGTTGGATTTCCCTCTCAAATCTGATTAATACTCTGACTTTGTCACCAAAGCTCTGATTTGCCCAGCATTCATGTCCTTAGAGTAATCCTGTGCTGGCATGTCCCGAGTCTTTGAGGCCCAAACAAACACAACAAATGCTCTGTGGTGATGTTCTTCAACTGTTTGTCTACACTGAGAAGCAATGCACCAAACTGCAGACTTAATAACACTGGGGTCAAAGTCTTGCTGACCCTTTGGGCATCATGCTCAAAAGATAATTGGTTGCTTTGTGACAGCTGAGCTGGTGAAGGTTGGGTCATCTTCATCCAAGCAGGCAGGAGCTGCTGCTGCTGTTTTATTTCCCATCAGGAACTTGACTCATGTGCCGGGAGAGCAAGTGACTGTTCAGTGTTACATCTAGAGAGGTCCACAGGATGACGCAGCCAAGTGTCCCTGTTCACTGTGGGTTAAAACATTCTCTGCATTTGCAGCAGACTCATAGCAATAGTTTCTTCCAGATTTCTGCCCAGAGTTAAAGTCAAAAAGGTGCCACTGTGATGTACTGGAGGAAGAGGCTACTCCTGGTACTGCAGAAATGTAAATTGTGAACAGAACATGCAGGGGATCCTGTTAAAAGAGTTTTGCCCCATGCATCAGATGAGCAGGGTAACCAGGGTATGCCAGAAGGAAAGTTCCTTCAGCTGCAAGTATGGCAGTTGTTTTAGACATCTAGGAGTTTGATACGCTTTGGTCCATGTTAGGACTCAAAAGAAGGACAAACATCCTTGAAAATATCTTTAAAAATAAAATAACAGGGTCGCAACACAGTGAGAGAAGTCTGTGTGTGTCATGTCTGTCATGCCCCCCATGTATGTACTTGTGCTCACACCCACTCTGCCAGGATCAGCCAGAGCCCAGCTGATAGGATGAGCCCTTCAGTCCCCTCTCAGAGACGGGGTCAAGCTGGATGCCCCAAAAATTCCTACCACAAGTTTAATATTTTGTCTCCAGAGGCTACTCTTTCTACCTCATATGTAAGCATATCAGGCACCTTTATAAAAACTGGACTCTGCATTCCAAAAGACAGTTTCAGTTGTTAGCTGGTGATGTTTTTTGGTTGCTAGACCATGGTGATTTCTTGACAACTGTGTGACTGTTGATCTGTCATCTTCAGAGTGCATGTTGCTACCCTCTCCATGTGGCCTGTCTCTTGGAGGTGTTTCAGGGTGATGATGCTTCTGCCCTGCTGTACCTTGGGCTATGCAGGGAATCACCCTCTGCCATTCTTTCCAGGAAACAGATGCCCTTTTACTGCTGATGGGAAGGTATTCACAGTGACTTTGGAGTTTTCTCTTGAGTTTGCTGATGGCCTTGCATGGGGCAGAAAGCATGGGCAGCAGGACCAGGCTGATGGCTCCAGTGTCCTCCTTCTGCTGGGTGCAGCCCAGGGCAGCAGCACCAGAAGCAGATCCAAGTGGTGCTGGTGCAGCATTTGATCAGCCACGAACACAGATAAGCATTGTGTCACGGATACAAGGGCGGCATTAAGCAGCTCCCACCTGCTCAGCAAAAAAACGAGTCCTGGTGTATAGGAGAAGTTGCATCATAAACAAAGGCATTTCCGCTTTCTCTTGAGTGATCTTAAGGCCAAGAGTGAGAAGTATTGGCCCTGGCCATGGTCTGTGCACAGATGGCTGTGAAGGTGGAAAACTTTTCTGTGTTGTACTCTGTCACCTTGCAAGAGCCAGGATCACCCTTTGGTGGTTTTGGGGGGGACAGTGAGATTTTGTATGCAAAACTGGTGCATGAGTTCCTGTTTCTGGTAGCTCTGAGAGAGAAGAGGTTAATGGGGAGAAAGGCAAAGGAAGAAGATAGCTGGATCTGTGGTGGGGCTACTGGCTGATATTTTTTGCAACAGTCTTCTGTTAGCCAGTGTGAGATTAGCTGGGCAGTCTCTCAGGTGCCGTCTGTACTGAAGACCCCTGGACCCTCTGCACAGCAGCAGAGCTTTTTTCCAAGGACTTTGAAAATCTGATGGACTTGGGGAATTTTTGTTGACTGTGGTGTTTATTTCTTTAGCAGAGAAAGCTTGTGCTTTCCCCTAGTTCTAGGACTCTGAAAGAATGAAAAAAACTTGCATAGCCCCAAAAGAATCATGTCTGAAAAGGAAAGTAAGGAGATGATCAGAAAGAAGATTAAAGAGTAGATAAAAATGGCATTCACAATCTCAAAGTCTGAATGTATTCAGAGTATCTGTCTGGACTTCAAAACCTGTTTTAAGAACCATGGTGCAGCTGAGCAGTGCAGCAGAGTGCATGCATGTCCCTGAACGTGGAACTCAACAAGGAATGCTGCATGAGGAGAGCAGAGGTGACAGATGCAGAGCTGGGCCAAGGAATGGGAAGAGGTTTTAAGGCAAGATGGAAAACATACAAGCTCATCAAGAAAGCTGATGTAGGGGTAAAAGAAATTTTCCTTGCAGAATGACATAAGGATTTTTTCCTTTTCTTATAAATTTCCATGTTTTCCAACCAGTTGTGTGGTTAAATGATGCATTTCTTATTTTCCCTAATTATTATTATTAAGATTTTAGAGCCATTAAATTGACTTTAGTAGACTTCTGTGGATAATTGCAGTTACAGTTCTTGCTTGGTTCTTGCCCTCATATTGCCAGCCTGCTGTGGTCACTTTTTGGTTACTGTAGAGAGAAAAACAATTGGGGAAAAAAAAAAAGTCTTATTCAGGAGATTGTGTAAGTTGTAGCTGCTGAGGGGATACCAGGTCTCCTGAGACTCCTGGTGAACTCCAGAGCTGGCAGCAATGTACCCGTGGGGAACACAGGGTGCTGCCACCCAGGACCCAGGGTGGGAAAGAGTGAGGCTGAGGGTTTTATTTCTCTTTTTCTTGTATACTTGTATACAAGTATACTTTCTTGTATACTTATTTTTTTTGTATACCTCTCCTTATTCATAGTCAAAAATGGTCCATATTTTTTCTACCCAAGGTTACGTTACAATGAAATGTGCCTGTAGGATGGACATAGAGTGTGTTTTGAGACCTGAAACAGTCACTTGGCTCAAGCCCTTAGGCTGGACAATCAGCACACAGTTTCCCATCTGGTGGGTGATGGTTCTCATCTGGTGGCTGGTGCATGGTGACATGCTTGTGCTCTTTCTGCTGTGTACTTGGCATGTGTGCCTGTGCCTTTGATGCACTCACCTTCGATGTGCTGGATGCTCTCTACCCTCCTGAGTGGCTGTGGGGAAGGAATTGAGTTCCTGGGTGGCAGCCGTGCCTGAGGGAGATGCTGTTTGCAGGCTCTGGTTCAGGTGCTCAGTGCCTCGTTTCAGGGAGCCCTGTGCTACCCATGGCTGGTGTGGTGTCACATCGCTCTTGAGCAATGCTTGGTTTCTCCTGCTCTTAATTTGTCAGCTTTGAAGGTAAAATGGTCAGAAGCAGCAAGCCTGCAGTTTCCTGAGAGTGAGATGTTAAATACCCCACGTGTGTTGCCTCAGTGCCTGCATCACTGTAGCCTGCTAGCTCACGTGTACCTTTTACAAGGGTTTGTGTGTCATCTTCTCTGCTTAAGGAGTTGGAACTTTGCCAGGATCTGTCCCTTCAGCTACTGTTGTTGTTTTATTGACAACTGCCAGAAACTAATACTCCTTGTGGTAGGTAGGTGGGTACCTGATCTCTTCCCTGCCTGCTGAGTCCTGGGGATGGTTTTCCTGCTGGTCTGTGGAGCCATGCCATCTTTTGAGGTTCGTTTATAAAGTGATGCATCCTGACATGAAAGGGTTGCTCTATACTCGACAAGTAACACAATCTGAAGTTTAATCTAAAAAATAAGTTTTATTTATGATTTTAGAATTAATATTGAAACATAGAAGGTAATTCTTAACTGTGCTGCACTGCTTTGATTTTCAGCAAATGAATGAGAGACAGTCTCTTCTGCTTTAGGCTTTCAAGTAAATTTCTGTGAAAAGCAAGCTATGCATTTTTTTAGTATTTTTTTTTTTAATTAGTCTTAGTGCTGGCAATTTGCTTTTTCTTCCAGCTAACCAACTGTGACATTCCTGCTTTTGAGAGAGCCTCCATTTTTCAGTGCTAGTGATGCAAGAGATCAGTTAAGGCTTTTTAAAAGGTCACTGATTGTTGAGGTGGCTTTATGCCTTCTGCTTCACCTGTAACACAAGAGTATCCCTCTGTCAGCACACAATTACTGCAATTGTAGATAGGGGTATGGAGTGCTGGGGGTTTCCTGCCTGCTAAATTGCTATGAAACATCAGCTGGGTGGGATTTGGCAGATGGATTTGTGCTTGTTAAAACTTCTGCTGAATGAAGACCTGATTTCTTAGGTGCTTTTACATGATGGTGAAGAGACTCTGTCATTAGCTCACAGGTGAATACCTCAAATTCTTATCTCAAGCACAGGCCACGTGAGTACCAGCTCCTCTTGTGGATCACTTTGGGTCCTACTGCTTGATGAGAGCTAAGAGCTGGCAGAGAGGTCCAAGGCAGTAAGTAACCATCAGTTTTGCTTTCTTTCTCCCTTTTTTTATTTAATAAATCTAAGTTTTAGAAATCTTGTGACTCTGCATTTCGTTAAATTTGCATTTAGATATTTTGGTTGCTTGTTTGCACTCAGTATGTATATTTGTTACAGAGATTCTGGTGTGTAGAAAGAGTGTTTCTATACTGTGTAGAGAAAATCCTTTGTTTGCCATAGCTTTTCACAGACTAGTGCTTTTCTGTTGTGGAGAGCTGAGGGGACATGTGCTCAGTGTTACAGTGCAGAGACAGCCTGTGTGTCAGAAATGCTCCCCTAGGACAGGATTGGAAAACATGCATTAATAAATATTCATTAAGAATTTTCTATTAGCACAGGATATACAAATCTTTAGGAAACAATGTTTGAAGAAGGAATTTAAAATCTCTTCTACAAGTTAGAGCTGTGTGGCAGGACTGGAGTTAGACTTGCAGACCTTTCTGGTAAATCACTGAGATGACAGTGACTGAAAAGTGAAAGGAGACATAAGAGAAGTATCTGCCTGGCTGGAGAGGAGGGAGTTGGCAGCTCTGCAGGTGAGACTGAGGTAGAGATGGGACTTTCTGCTAGGAATGGCTGGCACGCAATGTTCCATACAAACCTCGGCAGTTTAAGGTTGATTAATATTTATTGAGGACAGTAGCTTGCTTTTGCATCAGTGCTTTTTTGCCAATTTCCAGTTGCTTGGCACATAAAGGAGGCTGTAAATGCTGCTGTAGGGTTTTAGTTACTTCCCCAGTGGTGCTTTTCATCTGAAGCTGGGATCTTTTGTGAGGCACAGATGCTCTGTGCGTGGAAGGGGTTGAAATCTGCTACAACCCCAAAAAATCCTTAATAAATGATATATCAGAGGAAAAAAACAAAACAAACCGGAACAACCAACAAACAGCAAAACCCCAAAACAAACTTTGTCATAATAGGGTTTTGCAAAATAATGAGCTCTTCCAGAGCTTGGCAGCTTGGTCTGGTGGTTGGTAGCCCCTGAAGCAAACTGGTAACAATTTGGGTCATAGGGGAGCGATTTTGTTGTTTTTCCCATTGCAGGAGTGAATGGGCTCCAAGGCACCAAATAACCAGCGAATCCTTTCTGATCATGTTGTTTGATTCTGTTGGTTATCTGAAAGCATCAGCAAAAGTGAATTCTTTTGCTGGTGGCAGAAGACTGTGCAGCAACAGTGCCGGGGCTGCTGCCATACTTCAAGAGAGTAAGCAACAGAAAAACATTACAGCATCCCTGTGGATTTCTGATGATGGTAGTTTTGAATTGAAAATATGTGTTTCAAGCTTCTGAACCATTGTGCAATCTGTCCCATGAGTCTGAGGGGATGGGGTGGGTGGTTTCCTACCTGTGGTTTTGCAGTGACAGTGTGGATGGGGATACATGCTGTAAGCTCTTTGTGGCCATGTGGTCAGTTATGACCCTGTGCAGGGGCTCACAGCAGGTAAGGCTGTAAAACAGTCATAGAATGATAGAATTCATAGAATGATTTGGGTTGGAAAGGACCGCCAAAGGTCATTTAGCTCAACCCCCCTGCAGGGGGAACATCTTTAACTAGATCAGGTTGCTTAGAGCCCCATCAAGCCTGACCTTGAACGACTTCAGGGATGGGGCCTCCACCACCTTCCTTGGCAACCTGTTCCAGTGTGCCACCACCCAATTGCTTCCATTAAAATCACTTGGTTCATTCCTGTGTCTGGAGGTGGATCAGACCCAGGAGGCTGAAAGACAGTAAAGAAACCCCAACCATAAACTAATACTTGAGCTCCTGCCTGACAGAGTACTGCAGTTTACCTGAAAAATTGGAGAGATACATAAGAATGGTTGAGAAAATTGAACTGGGCATGAGGTACTTTCACTGCTGGGGAGCTCCTGGAATGTTGTGTAGTGGAGATCTTCATCCCCAAGAGGTGTTGTGATGGAAACAACACATGTTTCTATAGGAGCAGCTGCTGTTGTGCAGCTGAGTGTAGATTGTCTTGAACACCCAAAGTTGTTCATGGCCTGAGTTTTATTCCAGGGAAGGTTTCACGTGCTGCTAAGGGAGACTAGCAAGTGTCTCCTTGCACAATGCGTAAAACGTGCTCAACTCTCCATTCCCCAGAGTTACGTCGTTGAATCCCAGAATGGGTTGGAAGGGACCTTCAAGGATTGTCTAGTCCAACTCCCCTGCCATGGGCAGGGACATCTTCTACTAGATAGATTGCTCCAAGCCCATCCAACCTCTCTTTGAACACTTCCAATGATGGGGCAACCTGTCCCCATGTCTCACCACCCTCATCACAAAACATTTCTTCCTTATGTTCAGTCTGTAACTACCCTCTTTCAATTCAAAACTAAGGTATAGATGAAAATATAGATCTAAATTCTGTGGGCAGGAAGTTTAACATCATGCAGCTGGGAGGGTGTGTGTACTTCCAGGAGAAGACCCTGCTCAGGTCTCCTGGGCAGACTGGAGGGATCTTGTGATGAGTAGGGGGAGCAGATCTAGGAAGCCTCCCACCGGCACAGCTGCGGCTGCAGGACAGGCAGCATGTGTCAGCCTGGAGAGCTGCTGAGGGAGGTGACAGTGCCCTTTTTCCTCTGTAGATTTTAACCAGTTGAATTAAGGAGTGAACTATTTGGAAGGTACTCGGGAATATTCTTTTGACAGAGAAAATACCTGACTGCTTTCTCACAGAAACTGTTTACAGCAAAGACAGATTTTGATGTTGAGTATTTTCCATTAAAAATACCATTGAGTGTTCCATCGTGACAGTGTGTTTGCTTCATTATCCCACTGAGTACATTTTAATTGTACTTTTCCCATTGAAAACACATTTTAAAGAGTTAGGAGTGTATTGTCTGCCTTTGTGTGTGTTACATGCAAATGTCATATTTGTTTTGAAGGGAAGGATGATGGAAGCATCAATGAGATTGTGAATTCTCCTACCCACTTAAAGGCTTTCACAGTTGATTGTTGCACCTCATGTTTACCAGCATTAATGAGGTTGACAGGAGCTTGTTTGTTATCTTTCAAGTCCTCAGTCATTGCTTGTTAACTGTTGTTAGTAAAGCTTGTGGCACTTGAAGTGGGCAGGAGGGATGTTGCTGGACCTAGCACGGGATGACATGTAGCTGTTGCCCTCTCCCAGTAGGTGATAGTTTCTGCTGTGGACCCACTTTTTTTTTTTTTTTCCTTGAAGAACGACATCCAGCCTTTAATCAGAAGGTCGTTTCTTGTGCTGAGAAGGGAAAGGGCTGCGGCTGTTTTCAGTGCAGGAAAATCAAAGGTGTGGATCAGAGGGGGATGCTTTGCAGAATCTCTCTTTGTTGTAAATTAAAGGAATCTAACAGACATGTCTGAATTTCTCTTGTAAGCCGTTGAGAAGTGGCAGGATTTGATTCCCAACAGACCTACAGCTCTTCCGTAGTAAAACAGTAGGAAGTATCTCAGTTGAGAACGACAGCTTTGCCTTCTTGAATAACTGGACAGAACTGTGTGGTGTTGGGTCAGGCACAAGGCTCAACAATTTTCTGTTGAGCGGTATTTGAGAGACCACCACAGTAAGCAGGCAGTTTGTTAATGTACTATGAGACAAGGGGGAAAGGTTGCAATGCAACCAACTTTACGCTGTCCTAACAAGAGTAGCTTTTTGCTATAGCACTTTCTGCTGTGATGTGTGCTTAGGGGTGCAGCTCTGCGAGGCAGCTGAACCTCCTGGAGCTTAAATCCCTGTCCCTTTCCTGGTGCGTTTCTTGCCCAGCAATTCTTCATTGCAGTGTAGCTGGGCTCCTGCCTGTGCCTAGCACCTGCCCTTTTCTCCGGGAACACTGTTCCCAGGGATGCGCCTTTCCTGTTACTTTTTGCTGACAAGTCCGTATGGCAAAGAGGAAAGGTTAGGGCCTGTTCTTTTATATTTTTGTCTGTTTCTTTTGGGGTTGCAAGCCTCAAAAGTATTTGAAGTGTATTTCCCAGACTTGGATACTGAGATTGCTTACCAATGTGATTTTATTTCCCCTCTAAGAAGCTGTGTAGCATTAAAGGAATGCCGTGACAAGCACATTTTTGTAGGCTAGCTGTGACAGTGCTCTGGCTACTTCTTATAAAAAAATACTGTGTGAGTGCAAAATGATACCTTTTGGAGTGACAGCTGTTTTATTTCCATGGCAGCAAGAGTTGTGCTTTTATTAGACTTCACTTCAGCAGTTTTCTCTGGTTTTGTTTAGATAATGAATCAACTTCGTGTAACTTTTTGTGCTTGAGCACCCACTTGCTGAGCTTTCTAAAGTAGTATTACCAAATCTTGTGCTGGGTATGAAGTGCCCTTCAAAGGATGTGTGAGACTTCAACATGGAATAAAACACTGTATTGTGTAAAAGCAACAAAAGCCTGCACGTTACATGGGGTGCTGTCTGTCCTGTACTTGACAGGTCCTGTTTAGTGGGTACTATATGTGTTTATCTGAGACTATTCTGAATAAAAGAGGGGGGATGTGTGCTCCCAGGAAAATAGAGAAGGGTGAAGGTGAGGACCTTGGCAGAGGATGGTCAGAGTAGGTCAATGAGGGTGCACTATCCTAAGGGCTGGTTCCTCTGTTGGCAGGTGAAACATGGTCAGGGTCTTGGCACTGAACTCCCAGCTGGGTCCCAGTACAGAGCAGGGTCAGGTTTGTACCTTAGCTGACCAGAAACCAGGACTTGGATCTAATGATCTCAGGGACAGTTTTCATACAACCTGTAAATGAAGATAGACGTCACTTTAACAGAGACTTCTGTCAGAAGATATTCCTGAGGCAGTGTTTTCTTATCTAGTATGTATTAGGGCAGACTTCAGGATACAGACTTTGATTTATTTATATAAATTTTTTCTCTTATGAAGTGAATATTAACATAGAGAACACCAGAAGTTGATGTGCATGTGATTTTTCTTCTTTTGTAACCAATATGTAAAGCAAAAGCTGTGATGTTCCTACAAATAACATCCGCCTTCTGATAGGATGGTTGGGATAAAATGTTGCTTAGTGTGTGCCTGTCTTGAAGATTGTTAGCTGGGATGCCGATGATGGATGGAAGTGTGTCTTTCAATGGTCAGTAGAGGTTTTTTGCGCAGTTTGTAATGGCCCTGGTAGTAAAAGGATGACACTGAAAAGCTTGTGTGCCTTCTGTTAGGTAACATAAACTTAGATTTAAATTCTTAATTGATTTTAATATTTTTAACCTAAACACAAAGTGGTGGAGTCTGATTTTTAGTTTGATAGGGAACTCTGGTGCTATCGTATTCCTTGGTGAGATAAAATTTACTATTTATTGTAATTCCTATGAGCAGGTATAGTGGGATCTTTCAGTGTAATAGCTTCTTTCACTTGGTGTTCAGAAGTATCAACGGTAATTAGGAATATATATTTTGGAGGGAAAATAACATTTCACAATATAACTTGTCTTGTTTAAAGATGTGACAGGTACTGAAACTGGCAGTGAGCTAGAGATGAAGCATGAGAAGTAATCTACTGGATGTATCATGGTGAAAGGACCACGTGAAAGTTAGAAACAGTTCATATTCAAAGTGTATTGGGGTTTTTCAAGTAGCAGCAGAATAAAGCTGATGTGAATTTTACCAGCTTTTTTCATAAATTAGGAATTTGAATTCTTTGCTGTAATTTATAGTCCTGCTTGTTCAGACTCTCATCCTCGAGCCTTGGAAGGAGAGAGTTTCAGTAGAGAGAGGGATGGCCAGAAGTGGCCATGACCTGCACAACTAAATGCTGCTTCTCACAGGCACTGGCTGTTTCTGATGAGAGTGTTTAAAAGAAAGTAATGAGAATCAGAGTGGATCTGCATCCCCAGGCAGCCCCTGCCCCTTCAGGAATACAGAAGCCTAGTTACTTAAGGAAGAGAAGAATAGCAGTTTGAGCCTGCTTGGCATTGTTCACAGATGTGGGGCTTTGAGGTAAACATGAGTTCAGGCAGCATGTGCCCATGTCTGGCATCTCCTGGGCTGGATTTATAAAATGCCTAGGAAATGTTTCTGTACAGGAGACGGAAGCCTTGGGGAATATTTGGAAATCACCAGCCAGGGGGAAATAACCTGTAACTCATGGGCCAAGTGCTTCAGAATTGCTTTGTTTCTCCAGGGGTGCTGAAGCCCTGCCTCTTCTGAGCACTTGGGAGTTCTGGGTGCTAAGCAGCAATATGAGCTTGCCTCTGGCAGTACCTGCTGCCCTGCATGCTCTCAGGAGTCTTGAGGGTCTCCAGGGCATCCTGCCTATCTCAGGACATTCTTGGAAATGGTAGCTATGTCAGGTAGGTTTTTCACGTGTCTTTGTGTTCATGCTGAACAAGTTGTGTAGTGATGAGCTTTCAAAGCCTTGGGCTGTGTAATCCCCACGTGCTCCTGTGGCCCAAACAGTCCAGGAGGAGGGAAATGCAAAGGAAAAAAGTAAGAAGCAGGGGTCTTAGAGGGATGGCAAAGGAAAACTTCCCTTGGAGGCAGTGGGTTTGGTGGGTTGCAGCCATCTGTTTTGTGCTTCTCATTTAATGCTCTGGTTCCAGAGTAACTAAACAGTTGTGTTGTTGAAGGAGGCATCCAGGTGTGAAGCATCTGGAGATCCTGCTCTGCTGGTTCTTTGCAACGGTAGGTTTTCCTTCGGTGTGATGTTACAGTGCTGATCACAGTGGAGCCCAAGTCCCAGTGTCAGGGCCTGCAAATAATGCTGCAGGATAAATACATAGTATTAAAAAGTACTATTTTACAGTAATAAAAAGGCAGCTTGTTTACATTGGTGTTCCCATGCTGGGGAAGGAATGGATTTGTGCATCCTTCTGGTGAATGCATGTTAAAGGTCAGAAAGCTTTGAGCTGGGTGGTAGAAGGAGGCCAGAGCTCTTGACAGAAGTTACACCTCGTGACTGTGATTCACATGCTGGAGACAAGATCTTCAGAGGCTTGGTTGTGTCGTAGCTGGAAACACTGGGGTTTTACTCATCTGGAACAACACAGAAAAGGAAAAGCACAAACCTGCTTTGCAAGTTAATGTGATGCAACTCTTAATTTCTTCATAGTTTTACTTCCTTCACGGCATTTGCTGTCTTTAGGACTGACTATATTAAGATCATTAGTTACTTTTTTTCTGGTTAATAACCTCTTAGATCAATCCTCTCTACACTAACTGGCTGCAAATTCTTTGTTTACAGTTGTGCCGACTGATCCACCAAAGCCATAGTCTCTGTAGTTTATTGCTGCAGACATTTATTGCTGCAATCGCTGTTGGTCGGAGCTGGTTTCGTATCTTCCTGAAGATATTTCCACTTTGTAACACTTTGGTCTGTATCATTTTGCTAACAACAATGAAGATTCCTGCTGCAGAGGTAAATACCCACAGAAGTGTTGAGAGCAGCTAGCTGTTGGCCTGTCAGAGACAGTTTTGACAATCTGATGAGTTCTTGAGGATGGCAGCACTTGGAAGAAGTCCCCTGTTGCTTCCAACCTTGAGGCATGGAGGAGCTTTGGTACCTGCAGCCATCTGTCCTTACAGCACAGCATCAGTGTGGTGAGGTTCACTCCTGGCATTTCAGATTTTCTGGCAGTTGAGTGAAAATGTCTGGCAAGAGTGCCACCACCGTGTGCTGTTCTGAAGAGCTTCTGATGCTGCCACGCTGCCAATAAAGCTGCCAATTCTGTTGGAAATGCTTATTGTCGGACATTACCTGTCAGTGTGAAACACGGGCTCCTTCCTCTGCTCTTCTTCCTACAGCATAGTATTAATTCATCCTGAAAGCTTCAGAAGACAGAGTAAAGCTTGAATTTTTCTGAGTGCAAAAGAAGTTATTTTTTTCTTTCTTGTAAGAAAAATGTGAACCCCAAAGCTGGTATTTACAGTGCCATGTTGTTACATTTAGTAAGGCCTCTGAGTGCTTGTTAAAAGTGTGGTATTTTGGTTCTGGGAAGTAACTGGACTTGCAGATGTGTTTGACTGTTTCTTCTGGATTTCAGTACGAAGAAGAGTTTGAACAAAGTAATGGAAAGTAAACCAAAGTTGTGGGTGGGTTTTTTTTTTCTGTTTGTTTTTGGTTGGTTGTTTTTTTTGTTTGTTTTGGTTTTGTTTGTTTGTCTTTGTTTTGTATGATTGCTTTTCTCTCTCTCCCTTTTTTTTTTTTTTTATATATTATTCAAACTGTTCTGTGGTAGCAGGAAACTCATGGCCACAGTGAAGGCATGTTGGGCAGACCCTAGCATTGGGTTGTGGGTGTCTATTGCATCATTGAGAATCTTCTGTCCTGCAGGACAGGGCAGGAGCACGTGTGGATCTGGTGAGGCCAACAAGACCTGTTGCATGGCCCTGGCATCCTTAGGTGGTTCTTAGGCTGAAGTCTGGCTGGGTGTGTGGTGCCAGCATTGCCTTCATTGCCTTGTTGGCTTGTCCTGTTGTCCTGTACTGAAGAGCTGCATTCTGGGTTACCTGGTTACCTTACTCAAGGAGAAGGTTGTGTCCTGGTTGCTGGTAGTGCCGTCTGAGCTACCATCCAAGCGTCCAGTCTTTGTCCCCTGGTTAGAGCTTTGGTACCTAGATGCTGCTAAGGGCTTGTGTTAAGGGGAGATGTGAATGTTAAAGTTGCACCAGGAGCAATATCTTTTGGGGTCAGCATTGCCTGACTGACTCTGTGCCAGATCTGCTCATAGAAAAGCAGCACTTTGTCAGGCAGCAATCTTCACATAGGTTTGAAGGGGGAAGGGGTTGAAACCGGGCTCTCCAGTGATCAGTCTAAGGATGGAAAGCCTGAGTTAAGAATT